>JAMWET010004975.1:0-17500 GCA_024036415.1 Prochilodus magdalenae
CCAATGATTTTTCTGTGGTCCTTTTGTTTTCCTAGTCCCTCTCCTCCCTTGCTGCCCATCTCTTTTTTTTCCTCCGTCGTTCCACGTTTCCCCCTGCGGAGTTTTTGTTTCTTGTTGTTTTGTATTGATATTGTTCGAGTCTAAGATTAGAGACCTGCAGTGTTACTACACAGTGTATAACGACATTGAGCAGCAGTCCAACAGCTACACACAAAATAATTAACATAGGGCTGAAATATATAGAAAGAGCAGAATACAGAGAGAGAGGGAGGGATATAGAGAGACAGAGACAGAGAGTGAGAGAGAGAGATACAGAGAGAGAGGGAGGGAGGGAGAGAGAGGGAGGGAGAGAGAGAGAGAGGGAAGGAGGGAGGGAGGGAGAGAGAGAGAGAGAGGGAGGGAGGGAGAGAGAGAGAGGGAAGGAAGGAGGGAGGGAGGGAGAGAGAGAGAGAGAGAGAGGGAAGGAGGGAGGGAGAGAGAGAGAGAGAGAGAGAGAGAGAGAGGGAGGGAGGGAGGGGGGGGAGACAAAAAAGTAATGTACATATATACACGTTCCCTAAAATATCTTTAGATATAAGAAATGACTACAAAACAAAACTGTATATTCTAATCAGACAATAGACCGCATGTTTCTTGGATAGCTTATAGAGTTATTATAGAGTATATATAGAGTAAGCTTATAGAGTTATTATAGAGTATATATAGAGTAAGCTTATAGAGTTATTATAGAGTATATATAGAGTAAGCTTATAGAGTTATTATAGAGTATATATAGAGTAAGCTTATAGAGTTATTATAGAGTATATATAGAGTAAGCTTATAGAGTATACATAGAGTAAGCTTATAGAGTTATTATAGAGTATACATAGAGTAAGCTTATAGAGTTATAGTTATTATAGAGTATATATAGAGTAAGCTTATAGAGTTAGAGTTATTATATAGTATATATATATACGGTTATTATAGAGTATATATACAGTTATTGTTCAATTCAATTCAATTCAATTCAACTTTATTGTCATTATACCAATAAAGGGCTGTACAGTATAACGAAACACGGTCAGGCTCCGCCTCCAGTGCAGTTGAATAATGTGTATATATACATAAATAGTGTAGTGCAAAGACAATAGACAAAACAATGTGTGCAGACAGTACAGTACAGTACAGTACAGTACAGGACAGTACAGGACAGGACAGTACAGTACAGTACAGTACAGGACAGTATGTGGACAGTACAGGACAGTACAGTACAGGACAGGACAGTACAGGACAGGACAGTATGTGTACAGTACAGGACAGTACAGTACAGGACAGTACAGTACAGTACAGGACAGGACAGGACAGTATGTGTACAGTACAGGACAGGACAGGACAGTATGTGTACAGTACAGGACAGTACAGTACAGGACAGGACAGTACAGTACAGTACAGGACAGGACAGGACAGTATGTGTACAGTACAGGACAATACAGGACAGGACAGTATGTGTACAGTACAGGACAGTACAGTACAGGACAGGACAGTACAGTACAGTACAGGACAGGACAGTATGTGTACAGTACAGGACAGTACAGTACAGTACAGGACAGGACAGGACAGGACAGTATGTGTACAGTACAGGACAGGACAGGACAGTATGTGTACAGTACAGGACAGTACAGTACAGGACAGGACAGTACAGTACAGTACAGGACAGGACAGGACAGGACAGTATGTGTACAGTACAGGACAATACAGGACAGGACAGGACAGGACAGTATGTGTACAGGACAGTACAGTACAGGACAGTATGTGTACAGTACAGTACAGTACAGGACAGGACAGTACAGTACAGGACAGGACAGTATGTGTACAGTACAGTACAGTACAGGACAGTATGTGTACAGGACAGTACAGGACAGTATGTGTACAGGACAGTACAGTACAGGACAGGACAGTATGTGTACAGTACAGGACAGTACAGGACAGGACAGTATGTGTACAGTACAGGACAGTACAGGACAGGACAGTATGTGTACAGTACAGTACAGGACAGTACAGTACAGGACAGGACAGTATGTGTACAGTACAGTACAGTACAGGACAGTACAGTACAGGACAGGACAGTATGTGTACAGGACAGTACAGTACAGTACAGGACAGTATGTGTACAGGACAGTACAGTACAGGACAGTATGTGTACAGTACAGTACAGTACAGTACAGGACAGTACAGTACAGGACAGTATGTGTACAGTACAGTACAGTACAGGACAGTATGTGTACAGGACAGTACAGGACAGTATGTGTACAGGACAGTACAGTACAGGACAGGACAGTACAGTATGTGTACAGTACAGGACAGTACAGTACAGTACAGGACAGGACAGTATGTGTACAGTACAGGACAGTACAGGACAGTACAGGACAGGACAGTATGTGTACAGTACAGTACAGGACAGTACAGTACAGGACAGGACAGTATGTGTACAGTACAGTACAGTACAGGACAGTACAGTACAGGACAGGACAGTATGTGTACAGGACAGTACAGTACAGTACAGGACAGTATGTGTACAGGACAGTACAGTACAGGACAGTATGTGTACAGTACAGTACAGTACAGTACAGGACAGTACAGTACAGGACAGTATGTGTACAGTACAGTACAGGACAGTACAGTACAGGACAGTATGTGTACAGTACAGTACAGTACAGGACAGTACAGTACAGGACAGTATGTGTACAGTACAGTACAGTACAGTACAGGACAGTATGTGTACAGGACAGTACAGTACAGTACAGTACAGTACAGGACAGTATGTGTACAGGACATGTGCAGAGAGTAGCGCAGTATCAGCATGTGGTTTAAACAGTATGGATATATAAAGTGTTCAGTGCAGGTGGGAAAATAGCAGCTGTTCAGTATAGATAAATAAATAAAGATGAATAAGAACAAAATAAAAACACAGCTGGATGTTCAAGTATACAGGTTGAGTTAAAGTGCGGTGCAGACAGTCCTGGGAGGTAGAGGAACTACAGATCAGTAGCGGTCTTTAGTGGTGTAGTGGTGTTCTGTTAGTGGTGTAGTGGTGTTCTGTTAGTGGTGTAGTCGTGTTCTGTTAGTGGTGTAGTCGTGTTCTGTTAGTCAGTCTTTAGTGGTGTAGTGGTGTTCTGGTATCAGTCTGTAGTGGTGTAGTCGTGTTCTGGTAACAGTCTTTAGTGGTGTAGTGGTGTTCTGGTAGTGGTGTAGTCGTGTTCTGGTAGTGGTGTAGTGGTGTTCTGTTAGTCAGTCTTTAGTGGTGTAGTCGTGTTCTGTTAGTGGTGTAGTCGTGTTCTGGTAGCAGTCTTTAGTGGTGTAGTCGTGTTCTGTTAGTGGTGTAGTCGTGTTCTGGTAGGAGTCTTTAGTGGTGTAGTCGTGTTCTGGTAGCAGTCTTTAGTGGTGTAGTCGTGTTCTGTTAGTGGTGTAGTCGTGTTCTGGTAGGAGTCTTTAGTGGTGTAGTCGTGTTCTGGTAGCAGTCTTTAGCGGTGTAGTCGTGTTCTGGTAACAGTCTTTAGTGGTGTAGTCGTGTTCTGGTAGTGGTGTAGTCGTGTTCTGGTAGTGGTGTAGTGGTGTTCTGTTAGTCAGTCTTTAGTGGTGTAGTCGTGTTCTGTTAGTGGTGTAGTCGTGTTCTGGTAGCAGTCTTTAGTGGTGTAGTCGTGTTCTGTTAGTGGTGTAGTCGTGTTCTGGTAGTGGTGTAGTCGTGTTCTGTTAGTGGTGTAGTGGTGTTCTGGTAGTGGTGTAGTCGTGTTCTGGTAGGGGTGTAGTGGTGTTCTGTTAGCAGTCTTTAGTGGTGTAGTCGTGTTCTGGTAGTGGTGTAGTGGTGTTCTGTTAGCAGTCTTTAGTGGTGTAGTCGTGTTCTGGTAGGAGTCTTTAGTGGTGTAGTCGTGTTCTGGTAGCAGTCTTTAGCGGTGTAGTGGTGTTCTGGTAGTGGTGTAGTCGTGTTCTGGTAGGGGTGTAGTGGTGTTCTGTTAGCAGTCTTTAGTGGTGTAGTCGTGTTCTGGTAGTGGTGTAGTCGTGTTCTGGTAGGGGTGTAGTGGTGTTCTGTTAGCAGTCTTTAGTGGTGTAGTCGTGTTCTGGTAGTGGTGTAGTGGTGTTCTGTTAGCAGTCTGTAGTGGTGTAGTCGTGTTCTGGTAACAGTCTTTAGTGGTGTAGTCGTGTTCTGGTAGTGGTGTAGTCGTGTTCTGGTAGCAGTCTTTAGTGGTGTAGTCGTGTTCTGTTAGTGGTGTAGTCGTGTTCTGGTAGGAGTCTTTAGTGGTGTAGTCGTGTTCGGGTAGCAGTCTTTAGCGGTGTAGTCGTGTTCTGGTAACAATCTTTAGTGGTGTAGTCGTGTTCTGGTAGTGGTGTAGTCGTGTTCTGGTAGTGGTGTAGTCGTGTTCTGTTAGTCAGTCT
Source organism: Prochilodus magdalenae (assembly GCA_024036415.1). Taxonomy (NCBI): domain Eukaryota; kingdom Metazoa; phylum Chordata; class Actinopteri; order Characiformes; family Prochilodontidae; genus Prochilodus; species Prochilodus magdalenae. The sequence continues at coordinate 4,411 of JAMWET010004975.1, forward strand.
TTAGTGGTGTAGTCGTGTTCTGTTAGTGGTGTAGTCATGTTCTGGTAGCAGTCTTTAGTGGTGTAGTCGTGTTCTGTTAGTGGTGTAGTCGTGTTCTGTTAGTGGTGTAGTCGTGTTCTGGTAGGAGTCTTTAGTGGTGTAGTCGTGTTCTGGTAGCAGTCTTTAGCGGTGTAGTGGTGTTCTGGTATCAGTCTGTAGTGGTGTAGTCGTGTTCTGGTAACAGTCTTTAGTGGTGTAGTGGTGTTCTGGTAGTGGTGTAGTGGTGTTCTGGTAGTGGTGTAGTGGTGTAGTCGTGTTCTGGTAACAGTCTTTAGTGGTGTAGTGGTGTTCTGGTAGTGGTGTAGTGGTGTTCTGGTAGTGGTGTAGTGGTGTTCTGGTAGTGGTGTAGTGGTGTTCTGTTAGTGGTGTAGTGGTGTTCTGGTAGTGGTGTAGTCGTGTTCTGGTAGTGGTGTAGTCGTGTTCTGTTAGTCAGTCTTTAGTGGTGTAGTTGTGTTCTGTTAGTGGTGTAGTCGTGTTCTGGTAGCAGTCTTTAGAGGTGTAGTCGTGTTCTGTAAGTGGTGTAGTCATGTTCTGTTAGTGGTGTAGTCGTGTTCTGGTAGCAGTCTTTAGTGGTGTAGTCGTGTTCTGGTAGCAGTCTTTAGTGGTGTAGTCGTGTTCTGGTAGCAGTCTTTAGCGGTGTAGTGGTGTTCTGGTATCAGTCTGTAATGGTGTAGTCGTGTTCTGTTAGCAGTCTTTAGTGGTGTAGTCGTGTTCTGGTAGCAGTCTTTAGCGGTGTAGTGGTGTTCTGGTATCAGTCTGTAATGGTGTAGTCGTGTTCTGGTAACAGTCTTTAGTGGTGTAGTCGTGTTCTGGTAGTGGTGTAGTCGTGTTCTGGTAGTGGTGTAGTCGTGTTCTGGTAGGAGTCTTTAGTGGTGTAGTCGTGTTCTGTTAGTGGTGTAGTCGTGTTCTGGTGGCAGTCTTTAGCGGTGTAGTCGTGTTCTGGTATCAGTCTGTAGTGGTGTAGTCGTGTTCTGGTAACAGTCTTTAGTGGTGTAGTGGTGTTCTGGTAGTGGTGTAGTTGTGTTCTGGTAGCAGCCTTTAGTGGTGTAGTCGTGTTCTGGTAGGAGTCTTTAGTGGTGTAGTCATGTTCAGGTAGTGGTGTAGTCGTGTTCTGGTAGGAGTCTTTAGTGGTGTAGTCATGTTCAGGTAGTGGTGTAGTCATGTTCAGGTAGTGGTGTAGTCTTGTTCTGGTAGGCGCTGCTGGTGTGACCAGTTTGACAGCTCTAGGGTAGAAACTGTTCCTGAACCGGGTGGTTCTGGCTCGGATGTTCCGGTACCTCTTTCCGGAGGGTGGAGGGTTGGAAGAGGGGATGACTGGGGTGTGGGGGGTCTGAGGATGTGTTGACTGTTCTCCTCAGACGTCTCTTGTCGTAGATGTCCTGAATGGGTGGGAGGGTAGATGCGGTGATGTGCTGTGCAGTCTTTACCACCCTCTGCAGGGCCTTGCGCTCAGCAGAGGTGGCACTACCATACCACACAGTGATGCAGCTCGTCAGGATGCTCTCCACTGTGGATCTGTATTATAGAGTATATATAGCGTAAGCTTATAGAGTTAGAGTTATTATATAGTATATATATATACAGTTATTATAGAGTATATATTGTTATTATAGAGTAGATATAGAGTTATTATAGAGTAGATATAGAGTTATTATAGAGTAGATATAGAGTTATTATAGAGTATATATAGAGTTATTATAGAGTAGATATAGAGTTATTATAGAGTATATATAGAGTTATTATAGAGTATATATGGTTATTATAGAGTAGATATAGAGTTATTATAGAGTATATATAGCGTAAGCTATAATTAAAATTATTACACATAAAGAGCTTTTTTGAACACTGGAACAGTGTACAGTGCTCTATTGGAGTCTGTGCCAGTAAAGTGTTGAGGTAGTGTTTAGTTCACTTTTACTGAGCACAGTGTTCTATAAGAGTCCTTGCCAGTGTGTGTGTGTGTGTTTGGAAGTGTTCAGTTCCCGTGTGGCTCTGGGGTAAACTGTACTGTACTGTACTGTACTGTACTGTACTGTACTGTACTGTACTGTACTGGACTGGACTGTACTGGACTGTACTGAACTGAACCAGTGCTGGACAGTAAGGACGTGAATGTAACTGGTACTGTACTTCAGTGGTTCTGTGTATCTGTACTGTACTGAAATGTACTGTACTTTAGTATGGTTACCCTCCATACTTAAGTACATCTGAAGGTACATACTTTAGTACTGTTACTCTCCATACCTAAATACATCTGAAAATACATACTTTAGTACTGTTACTCTCCATACCTAAATACATCTGAAAATACATACTTTAGTACTGTTACTCTCCATACCTAAATACATCTGAAGGTACATACTTTAGTACTGTTACTCTCCATACCTAAATACATCTGAAGGTACATACTTTAGTACTGTTACTCTCCATACCTAAATACATCTGAAGGTACATACTTTAGTACTGTTACTCTCCATACTTAAGTACATCTGAAGGTACATACTTTAGTACTGTTACTCTCCATACCTAAATACATCTGAAGGTACATACTTTAGTACTGTTACTCTCCATACTTAAGTACATCTGAAGGTACATACTTTAGTACTGTTACTCTCCATACTTAAGTACATCTGAAGGTACATACTTTAGTACTGTTACTCTCCATACCTAAATACATCTGAAAATACATACTTTAGTACTGTTACTCTCCATACCTAAATACATCTGAAAATACATACTTTAGTACTGTTACTCTCCATACCTAAATACATCTGAAGGTACATACTTTAGTACTGTTACTCTCCATACCTAAATACATCTGAAGGTACATACTTTAGTACTGTTACTCTCCATACCTAAATACATCTGAAGGTACATACTTTAGTACTGTTACTCTCCATACTTAAGTACATCTGAAGGTACATACTTTAGTACTGTTACTCTCCATACCTAAATACATCTGAAGGTACATACTTTAGTACTGTTACTCTCCATACTTAAGTACATCTGAAGGTACATACTTTAGTACTGTTACTCTCCATACCTAAATACATCTGAAGGTACATACTTTAGTACTGTTACTCCAGTGGAGGACTAAAGGGAGGAGCTAACACTGGAGGAGTATTGTATCTTGGGGAACTCAAGGACATGGTTTGTGTACTTTGTCCTCCACTGCTTAAATCTGTGCTCAGTGAGAGAGTGTTTCCTTGCTAGTACAGGAAGGTTAGAGTCTAGAACTCAGCTTGAGTTCAGATGCTTCCTAAATAAGGGCCAGTGCTGATGCCTACCTAGTACCCCAACCCAGCACTCATACCTAGATAGAAAGACTTTAAGCTTAATATATCCAACCAAAGCTTTTCAATATATTATATTTCAATTTTATAGATGCTAAACTGCAATTCGCTGCCTTGTACTTGTACTTGTGTAACGACAATAAAGCTGAATCTAATCTGATTTAATCAACGTTGAGGCCACGCCTACACCTCCTACACCGACTCCTTAAAGTCTCAGTGATGGCGGCAGTAATATAAAGACCAGTAATGTGATTCTTAACGGGACGGGTCGTCATAGCGAGGACCTCGAGTTCCTTTACCTACTCTTTCCTGTGGTTCAGCGTTTCCTAAATACCCACCTCTGCTGTACTCGGAGCGATTCAGTGTTTATCTGGGAAGGCCTGATCTGATGAAGTGCAGTTGACACTTGTTGCATCAACAGCTGTAGACACAGTAATAGCGAGGAGGAGAGTCTGTGGTTCGAGGACCCCACCCTCAAAGTCACATCCATCTACAGCAAGCTTAAACTTGGGACCCAGTTGATAAGTTCTACAGCACCAGTACAGTTCTCTCAGTCAGCTCCATGAGGTAATCACCTGGAACGGTTTTCCAAGTCCTGAAGGAGCTTCCCAGAGTCACTCGGCGCTTGTTGGCCGCCTTTCCTTCACTCTTTGCTCCAACTCATCCCAAACCATCTCAGCTGGATTTAGGTGGGGTGATTGTGTAGGCCGGATCATCTGATGCAGCGCTGGTTCACTCTCCTTCCTGGAGGTGTGTTTGGGGTCACCGTCCTGTTAGGAAGCTAATCATGGTCCCACTAAGTGGACACCGGATAGGATGGCATGTCTCTGCAGTAAGGTGTGGCGGCCATGCTAGTTAAGAAACCAACAGTGTCACTAGCAAAGCACCCTCACACCATGACACCTCCTCCATGCTTCACGTTAGGAACCACACCTGTAAAAACCATCCACTCACCTTTTCTGCATTTGTGTGTGTGTGTGTAGTTGGATGTGTGTGTGTGTGTGTGTGTAGTTGGACGTGTGTGTAGTGACCCCACAGTTTTATCTTTCATTGCTGCTCTGGGTCTTTATCGTTACTTACGGCCTCAATAGATCAGTAAAGTTGATTAGACTAAGTAAGTGCTTTACTGCAGCTGAAACCGTCTGAGCCCGGACTGTAACACGCCCCATCACAGTTTCAGTGTCTCTTCGGTGCAGATTTATCTTTACTGTGTTGAGTCTGAGAGGGCCAAACCTCCAGTAATCCGGTGAGTAAAGGGTTAAGTGCAGGTGAGTTGTTTGACCTGTTTTACTGTCCTCCCACTGAGAACGGAAACTCTCTCTGTCTTTCAGGTCAGAGAAAAGGAAACTTCGTTCCATTCAGTGGTGGAGCTGCTGTACGAGTCTCTGACTGCGCTGGGGCTGGTGGATCTGCAGGGAGATGGCCAGTATATTGGTGGACCCAGACCAGTTTAACTGTCCAGTCTGTCGGGACATCCTGAACAATCCAGTGACCACTCCCTGTGGACACAGTTTCTGTCTGGGGTGTATTAACGCCTGCTGGGACCAGCAGGACCTGAAAAGGGCTTACAGCTGCCCTCAGTGCAGACGCTCCTTCAGTCCAAGACCTGTGTTATCCAAGAACGTGATGCTTGCTGAGATGATGGAGAAGCTGAAGCTCTCATCAGGCGGAGAGTCGGTGGAGTGTGATGTCTGCACTGGGAGGAAGCTCCGAGCTGTGAAGTCCTGCCTGGTGTGTCTGGCCTCGTACTGTGAAACCCACCTCCAGCCTCATCATCAGTCTCCTGCCTTTAAGAAGCACAAGCTGGTGGAAGCCTCCAGACGCCTCCGGGAGCAGATCTGCTCGGAGCATGAGAAGCTGCTGGAGGTGTACTGTCGCACTGACCAGCAGTGTATCTGCATGCTGTGTACCATGGACTACCATAGAGGACACGACACGGTATCAGCGGCAGCAGAGCGAGCTGAGAGACAGGTGAGAACCGCATTCACTTCTTACTGTCACCTAAACTGGACCAGAGAAGCTCCTACAGAGCCTACATGCTGGATCTGATTCCTGATCTAAAGCAGTTATACTGTCTAGCCTGACCAACAAGTTGTCCAGACCTGGGACTTGTTCAGCCAGACGACTGTGTCTGTTGAACTGCAGTAATGATTGGTGTAGGATCAGGGTCAGAACTTGTTCCAGAACGTACCTTTACACGTCTTTAACGGTTCTCTGGTAGAACGTCTTGTGTGCTTGGGGTTGTTGTCCTACTGCATGACCCAGGTTCTCCCGAGATTCAGCTCACGGATAGATGTCCTGATGTTCTCCTTTAGAACGTGCTGCTGTAATTCGTTGTTCAGTCAGTAATGACTGGCAGTCCTGTTGAACACTGTGTGAGGGGCCTTTGGTTCCTAAGAAGTGGCCCTGGGCTTCTTTGTGACCTCGGGGACTATAAGGCTGTGTTCACAGTGCAGATGCAAGCTGCCCAAGTCCTCTGGTTCCTCATATGTGCTGTGTGTCAGTGTGGACAGCAAAAAGCCACCTAATCTGATGTTTTTAATTCCGATCTGGGACACTTTCCTATTAAAATCTGATATGGTTCCAGAATACACCAGAGAGACTCTGTCTGAACAGCCAGATCGGTCATGTGTGTTTTACATCAGTCCAGCTCAACATTCGTCATAACCACGCACTGCTGAGACCTCGAACATTCCCACCCGCCGCGTGTCCACGGCGAACACCGCTGAAGCGGCAAGGAAAGAAAAGTGAAAACAGTTTTCCAGGAACCAGGAACCTGGATTAGAGTGGCTGTGGCCGACTGACATTCCCCTTACGCTACGAGCTTGGACATGTTCTCTGTGATACGCCCAGCTAGTCACCGGAACTCCACATTCAGACTGGTGTAGGATATTTGGTGAGGTGGGGTCTTCAGAGCCTTTCCCTGTTATGTGAGGGCCTTGTTCTCAAGGAACAGAGCTTTTCCCCTCAGCCTGCACGCAGTTCCCCATCATGGCACACTGAAACAGAACTTTAGAACGTTCCACAGATATGATCAAATTAAAACCACAATATTACACTGAAGTTTTCAGACCCTTTACCCAGCACTGAGTCGAAGCACCTTTGGCAGAGTGTACAGCCTCCAGTCTTCTCGGCTATAATGCCACAAGGTTTGCACACCTGGATTTGGGAACTTTCTGCCATTCCTCTCTGTAGATCCTCTAAAGCTCCGTCAGGTTGCAGCCATTTACAGGGCTCTCCAGAGATGTAGACTGGGTTAAAGTCAGGGCTCTGGCTGGGACCCTCAAGGACACTGAGTTCTTGGCTGTATGGTAGGGTCATGATCTTGTTGGTAGGTACACCTCCAGCCCAGTCCAGATCCCGAGCGCTCTGGGTCAGGTTTCTATTAGGAATGGAATGTATATTGCTCTGTTCAGCTTTCCCTCAACCCTGACCCATCTCCCTGTCCCAGCTGCTGATAAACAACCACACAGCACGATGCTTTTTCAGCCTTTTTTTTTTTTGCCATGCTTGCACTGGCGGGATGATATTAGGGGAGGGTTGAGCAGTGCCCTTGGTTCCCGCCAGACTTTGACTGCTTGCCTACTGTTTTTTTTTTACAGCAAAACAGTTTTTTCACAGCCCAGTTTTTTGAGTCCCATTTGAGCACTACAGGATCCTTTTGAGCTCAACAGTTTCTCTTACTGAGGGCCCTTCTTCCCCTGCTTTTTTTTTTTGCTGAGGGCGGACAGCTGTAGGAGGGTGTCTCTGGTTTTTTCCCAGATCTTTTTTCTCTTTTAGGGAATATAGGAGGTTTTTGGTGATCCTTGGAAACTTTCAGTGCTTTTTTTATTTTTTTTTTGTTTTTTTTCCAGATTCAGTTTTTTTATTTTTTTTTTTTTTTTTTTTTTTTTTTTTTTTTTTTTTTTTTTTTTTTTTTTTTATTTTTTTTTTTTTCTTTTTTTTTTTTTTTTTTTTTTTTTTTTTTTTTTTTTTTTTTTTTTTTTTTTTTTTTTTTTTTTTTTTTTTTTTTTTTTTTTTTTTTTTTTTTTTTTTTTTTTTTTTTTTTTTTTTTTGTTTTTTTTTTTCTTATTTTTTTTTTTCTTTTTTTTTTTTTTTTTTTTTTTTTTTTTGGTTTGTTTTTTTTTTTGTTTTTTTTTTTCGATTTTTTTTTTTTTTTTGTTTTTTTTGCCGGTTTTTTTTTTTTTTTTCTGACCGACAGAATAACGACTTGAAGTAGCCCTTTTTTTTTTTTTTTTTTTTGTTTTTTTTTTTTTTTTATAATTTTTTTTTTTTTTTTATTTTATTTTTTTTATTTTTTTTATTATTTTTTTTAATTTTTTTTTTTATTTTTTTTTTTTTTTTTTTTTTTTTTTTTATATTTTTTTTTTTTTTATTTTTTTTTTTTTTTTTTTTTTTTTTTTTATTTTTTTTTTTTTTTTTTTTTTTTTTTTTTTTTTTTTTATTTTTTTTTTTTTTTTTTTTTTTTTTTTTTTTTTTTTTTTTTTTTTTTGTTTTTTTTCCCTGGCAAACCATGCGATAGGGCTGCCCACGTTTTTTTTTCAAGAATTTTTGGCCTTAACCTTTTTTTTTTTTTACAATAGCCTGCACAGTTCCCCATCAATGGAGACTGAAACAGAACTTTAGAACGTTCCACAGATATGATCAAATTAAAACCACAATATTACACTGAAGTTTTCAGACCCTTTACCCAGCACTGAGTCGAAGCACCTTTGGCAGAGTGTACAGCCTCCAGTCTTCTCGGCTATAATGCCACAAGGTTTGCACACCTGGATTTGGGAACTTTCTGCCATTCCTCTCTGTAGATCCTCTAAAGCTCCGTCAGGTTGCAGCCATTTACAGGGCTCTCCAGAGATGTAGACTGGGTTAAAGTCAGGGCTCTGGCTGGGACCCTCAAGGACACTGAGTTCTTGGCTGTATGGTAGGGTCATGATCTTGTTGGTAGGTAAACCTCCAGCCCAGTCCAGATCCCGAGCGCTCTGGGTCAGGTTTCTATTAGGAATGGAATGTATATTGCTCTGTTCAGCTTTCCCTCAACCCTGACCCGTCTCCCTGTCCCAGCTGCTGATAAACAACCACACAGCACGATGCTGCCACCGCCATGCTTCACTGTCGGGATGATATAGGGGAGGTGTTGAGCAGTGCCTGGTTCCCTCCAGACATGACGCTTAGCACTGAGGACAAACAGTTCAGCCCAGAGAGTCCCATCAGCACACAGGATCTTTGGAGCTCACGTCTCTTACTGAGGCCCTTCTCCCCTGATTACTTTTGCTGGGGCGGACAGCTGTAGGAGGGGTCCTGGTTGTTCCAGACTTCCTCTGTTTAGGAATAATGGAGGCTGGTGTGATCCTGGAAACTTTCAGTGCTCTGGAATGTTTTTGTAGCCGTCTCCAGATCAGTGCTTCCACACAGTCCTGTCTCTGAGCTCTACAGGCAGGTCTTTCCTCCTCATGGCTTGGTTTTCGGGTTGCCGGTTTGATTCTCTGAGCCGACAGTAACGACTGAAGTGCCCTTGAGCAAGGCACCTAACCCCCAACTGCTCCCCTGGCACCATGGATAGGGCTGCCCACTGAACTCTCAGAGAATAATTGGCCTTACCTAAATTTTAACACAAGGCCTGAACATAAGGAGATGTGGAGACAGTGAAAGGGTCTGAGGACTCCCCCACTGCCCTGGAGGTCAGATTGAGAAGAGCAAACAACTTAACAAGAACGTCCCGTTTGGTGAGAATATCAGGATTGGGCCACTTTACCTGCTGTGCGAACATGGCCTTAAGCATGTTGGAGTGGTCTTTGATGATGGTCCACACCTGGGGAGGGTAATGGTGGTCCTGAATCTCCTAAATCTCTCGATAGATCACTGTTCTTTAACTACAGTGGGAGAACGACTCACACCATCGTTAACGACACACAGAACGACTCACCATCCCACTGACTGAAACACCTGACCATCATCATCATCATCCCACTGACTGAAACACCTGACCATCATCATCATCCCACTGACTGAAACACCTGACCACCATCATCATCATCATCCCACTGACTGAACCACCTGACCACCATCATCATCATCATCCCACTGACTGAACCACCTGACTGTAATTCCTGCTGATCCTGAAGGACACAGACTCACAGGTATGGATCACTGGATCACCTCCTCAGTGGATCCCCAGGTCTGATATTTGTATCTGGTTTGGTTAATTCGGTTCAGATTTGTGCAGCACCACTCTACACTACTGCGGTCTGAGTGTCTGTGTGGATGGATTATGGATTATGGATTATGGATTGTGTTTCTGTAGAAGAAGCTGCTGGAGACCAAGAGACAATTCCAGCAGAGGATCCAGGAGAAAGAGAGAGAGGTTCAGGAGCTGAGGAAGGCTGTGGAGTCTTACAAGGTGAGTTTGGAACAGAAGATCAAGAGCTGATTGCTAAAAGAGGCAAGAGAGACAGAGAGAGAGACAGAGAGAGAGAGAGAGAGAGAGAGACAGAGAGAGAGAGAGAGAGAGAGAGAAAGACAGAGAGAGAGAGAGAGAGAGAGAGAGAGAGAGAGAGACAGAGAGAGAGAGAGAGACAGAGAGAGAGAGAGAGAGAGAGAGAGAGAGAGAGAGAGAGAGAGAGAGAGAGAGAGAGAGAGAGACAGAGACAGAGAGAGAGAGAGAGAGAGAGAGAGAGAGAGGGAGAGAGAAAGAGAGAGAGAGCAGGATGGTCTCGTTCATGTATTGTGCAACAGTCAGGTGACAACCGACACCCACGTCTCTAGGGCGTTCTAAGACGTTGGATTGTTGTCCACTTCCCTTTGAAGTCCACTATCCTCTCCTTGATCTTGGTCATGTTAAGGAGCAGGTTGTTCCTCCCACACCTCCTGGCCATGATGCAGCCCACCACCCCAGAGCAGTCAGAACATGTCTGACGGTGGAGGAGGCTTGAGCGGTCCTGGAAGTCAGTGGTGTCCTGGGTAAAGAGGAAGGTGGAGAGTTTCCTGAGCTGCTTCAGTGCTACTGTCCAGACGATAAGCCTGGGGGGTTTCCAGACAGGTGGTCCACGATCGCCCGGCAGAGCAGCTGCCTGCAGTGGCGTCTGGTTCTGAGGTCCACACTGAGGTTACCTTAACCCCTGGTGGGTCTGCTTCAGGAGCTAATCACTCTGAAAGACTCTCACCCACTTCAAATCTAGATTCTTATTAGTAAGGTGGTTATAAGGTGTTTATAAGGTGGTTATAAGGTGGTTATAAGGTGTTTATAAGGTGTTATAAGGTGGTTATAAGGTGTTTATAAGGTGTTATAAGGTGTTTGTACAGTTATACGGTGTTATGTGCTGGTAAAGTGGTGAGGCGAATTTAAGCGGGTTCTAGATTATTTAGAGCTTTCTTAGACCAGTAGCAGAACATTAACTCTAATAGATACAGACAGCCAGTGTGTCTAGAACAGGAGTGATATGAGCTCCGTTTAGTCGTAGATAGGAGGACATGTAAGACGTGAGTTTGATCTGTAGAACACTGGTTGTTTTTTGGTTCTCCCTAGAGTTTCCAGTTTCTCTCGGTTCCTCCTGGACCCGCAGGACTGACCTCCATCATGTTAAGTCCTAATAACTCCTTTAAGGAGGTGTTGGACTCCGTGTCTCAGCTGAGAGTGAAGGTGAAGCAGCTCTGTGAGGAGGAGTCTGGAAAGATCTCTAGTGGAGGTAAGATATTACAGACGTTCTCCTCACTTTCCAGCAGACGTTCTAGGGTTCACTGACGTAGAGTTCCCTGCCTGATGTCTGTGCAAGATCTCAGGTAGTGACATTACACAGCTGGCTTTACTCTGATCCACCTGTACACCTTCTTGATGAACTGTAAAACCAGGCTAGAGCCAGACTAAACCAGACCAGAAACAGGCTAGAGCCAGACTAAACCAGACCAGAAACAGGCTAGAGCCAGACTAAACCAGACCAGAAACAGGCTAGAGCCAGACTAAACCAGACCAGAAACAGACTAGAGCCAGACTAAACCAGACCAGAAACAGGCTAGAGCCAGACTAAACCAGACCAGAAACAGGCTAGAGCCAGACTAAACCAGACCAGAAACAGACTAGAGCCAGACTAAACCAGACCAGAGCCAGACTAAACCAGACCAGAAACAGACTAGAGCCAGACTAAACCAGACCAGAAACAGGCTAGAGCCAGACTAAACCAGACCAGAAACAGGCTAGAGCCAGACTAAACCAGACCAGAGCCAGACTAAACCAGATCAGAAACAGGCTAGAGTCCGACTAAACCAGACCAGAAACAGGCTAGAGCCAGACTAAACCAGACCAGAAACAGACTAGAGTCAGACTAAACCAGACCAGAAACAGGCTAGAGCCAGAATAAACCCAGACCAGAAACAGACTAGAGCCAGACTAAACCAGACCAGAAACAGGCTAGAGCCAGACTAAACCAGACCAGAAACAGGCTAGAGCCAGACTAAACCAGATCAGAAACAGACTAGAGTCAGACTAAACCAGATCAGAAACAGACTAGAGCCAGACTAAACCAGACCAGAGACAGGCTAAAGCCAGACTAAACCAGACCAGAAACAGACTAAACCAGATCAGAAACAGGCTAGAGTCCGACTAAACCAGACCAGAAACAGGCTAGAGCCAGACTAAACCAGATCAGTCTAGAGCCAGACTAAACCAGATCAGAAACAGACTAGAGCCAGACTAAACCAGATCAGAAACAGACTAGAGCCAGACTAAACCAGACCAGAAACAGGCTAGAGCCAGACTAAACCAGACCAGAAACAGACTAAACCAGATCGGAAACAGGCTAGAGTCCGACTAAACCAGACCAGAAACAGGCTAGAGCCAGACTAAACCAGATCAGTCTAGAGCCAGACTAAACCAGATCAGAAACAGGCTAGAGCCAGACTAAACCAGACCAGAAACAGACTAGAGCCAGACTAAACCAGATCAGAAACAGACTAGAGCCAGACTAAACCAGATCAGTCTAGAGCCAGACTAAACCAGATCAGAAACAGACTCAAGCCAGACTAAACCAGATCAGAAACAGACTAGAGCCAGACTAAACCAGACCAGAAACAGGCTAAAGCCTAACTAAACCAGACCAGAAACAGACTAGAGCCAGACTAAACCAGACCAGAAACAGACTAGAGCCAGACTAAACCAGACCAGAAACAGACTAGAGTCAGACTAAACCAGACCAGAAACAGGCTAGAGCCAGACTAAACCAGACCAGAAACAGACTAGAGTCAGACTAAACCAGATCAGAAACAGACTAGAGCCAGACTAAACCAGACCAGAAACAGGCTAGAGCCAGACTAAACCAGACCAGAAACAGGCTAGAGCCAGACTAAACCAGACCAGAAACAGACTAGAGTCAGACTAAACCAGACCAGAAACAGACTAGAGCCAGACTAAACCAGACCAGAAACAGACTAGAGTCAGACTAAACCAGACCAGAAACAGGCTAGAGCCAGACTAAACCAGACCAGAAACAGACTAGAGTCAGACTAAACCAGACCAGAAACAGACTAGAGCCAGACTAAACCAGACCAGAAACAGACTAGAGTCAGACTAAACCAGACCAGAAACAGGCTAGAGCCAGACTAAACCAGACCAGAAACAGACTAGAGTCAGACTAAACCAGATCAGAAACAGACTAGAGCCAGACTAAACCAGACCAGAAACAGACTAGAGCCAGACTAAACCAGACCAGAAACAGACTAGAGCCAGACTAAACCAGACCAGAAACAGACTAGAGTCAGACTAAACCAGA
>JAMWET010004975.1:22500-112838 GCA_024036415.1 Prochilodus magdalenae
ATGTGTGTAGTGCGTGTGTGTGAGTGTGTAGTGCGTGTGTGTGTGTGTGTGAGAGTGTGTGAGTGTGTGTGTGTATGTGTGTAGTGCGTGTGTGTGTGTGTGTGTGTGAGTAAGTGTGAGTGTGTATGTGTGTAGTGCGTGTGTGTGTGTATGTGTGTAGTGCGTGTGTGTGAGTGTGAGTGAGTGTGAGTGTGAGTGTGAGTGTGAGTGTGTGTGAGAGCTGGTATACAGCTGTAGTATGGTTTAACTGTAACTGTAATGGTAAGGAGAGACGCCGCGGCTCCTTCAGTGACAGGCTCCTCCACCTGCGGTGTGGTAAGGAGAGACGCCGCGGCTCCTTCAGTGACAGGCTCCTCCACCTGCGGTGTGGTAAGGAGAGACGCCGCGGCTCCTTCAGTGACAGGCTCCTCCACCTGCGGTGTGGTAAGGAGAGACACCGCGGCTCCTTCAGTGACAGGCTCCTCCACCTGCGGTGTGGTAAGGAGAGACACCGCGGCTCCTTCAGTGACAGGCTCCTCCACCTGCGGTGTGGTAAGGAGAGACGCCGCGGCTCCTTCAGTGACAGGCTCCTCCACCTGCGGTGTGGTAAGGAGAGACGCCGCGGCTCTGTTCTCCCTACTGTTGTTAGGATCTACACCCAGCACCTCGCCAGGCAGAGCGCCAGACCCTCCCTGCTGTAGACACTATATGGACCCATGGATCTGTATAGTCATATGATTATTAACCGGTATTTGCTGCTGCACCTCATCACCTGTATATCACCTGTATATCACCTGCACATCACCTGTATATCACCTGCACATCACCTGTATATCACCTGTATATCACCTGCACATCACCTGCACATCACCTGCACATCACCTGTATATCACCTGTATATCACCTGCACATCACCTGCACTTCACCTGCACATCACATGTATATCACCTGTATATCACCTGCTTACATCCTGTACCGAATGCCAACACCGCTGTAACTCTGACTGTCTATACCCTCTATATTTAGGTGACTGCCAAATGATCAGTATCTGTGTAGCTGGTATGCGTTACTGTGCGGTATCTCTCAGTAGCTGTGCAGTATCTTTCAGTAACTGTGCGGTATCTTTCAGTAGTTCTGCAGTATCTCTCAGTAGCGGTGCGGTATCTGTGAGTAACTGTGTGGTATCTCAGTAACTGTGTGGTATTTCTCAGTAGCAGTGCAGTATCTCTCAGTAACTGTGTGGTATCTCTCAGTAGATGTGTGGTATCTCTCAGTAGCAGTGCAGTATCTCTCAGTAACAGTGTGGTATCTCTCAGTAGCTGTGCGGTGTCTCTCCGTAACTGTGCGGTATCTCTCAGTAGCGGTGCGGTATCTGTCAGTAACTGTGGTATCTCTCAGTAACTGCGGTGTCTCAGTAGCTGTGCGGTATCTCTCAGTAGCGGTGCGGTATCTCTCAGTAACTGTGCGGTGTCTCTCAGTAGCTGTGCGGTATATATGTGTGTAGGTACAGTGTAACTGTAGTTTAACCCAACACTAGAGATGAATCTATTCATTGTGTATTCTGTAAACCTGAACTCTGGTCCAGTTCTGGTTCTGTGTGTGTTCTGCTGTAACAATGTTAATTTCCCCATGTGGGATAATAAGGCTTATCTAACACCAGAACCGCCCTGCGTGTATCTGCTGGCTTGATCAGCTCGCTCCCCCTCCCCCCGCTGCGGGCCCAACCTCGGACCACCCAGGTTACTGTCCAGTGCAGGAGAGCTCACTAGGGTTTAATCTCCACTGACAGACTTTAACCTCAGATCCTAGACTAGGACTAACCCCACAGACCCCTGGTTCTCCGCACTGACCGGGTCTGATATGAAACGGGCTAAGCGGTACAGTCGTTAATGGAAGTAAGACACGAGGGCGGAGTGAGGGAACCGGACCGGCGGTGGAAGGTGAGCAGTGTGTCTCCGACTGATTAACCAGCAGCAGACCACCCAGAACACACCGACCTAACGCCAGGGGACCACCAGGTCTGGTCCGCTCTCCTGGGCTGCGTTAGTCCTCATTTAGTGTTCAGTGTTTCAGTACAGCTGAGTTCCTCTCAGAACCAGGCCCAAAAGAACCTGACCAGTTTATTTCACATGGCCAACCGGTAAACCAGCCGACTCAGAACATTCTCAGGCCTCTCACGCTCAGAACCTCAGAGGGTAGAGGGTTAGGGTTGGCTCTGGACCCGACTCCTTACACAGATGGGCCTTGCAGGTGTCAATGTTCTCGCCCTGGACCCGGACTGGAACCGGAGGGGTGCTTGTTCTCCGAGGGTTCCACTACAAAGCTCCTTTGTCTTCTTGCTGCCGTTTAGCTTGGAAACCAACAAACCGGTTGCTATGGTGAGCTCCAGTAAGCCCGTTGCTAAGGTGACCTCCAACAAACCCTCTGTTATGGTTGCTACGGTGATGACGACTCCTCAGGCGGCCAGTCAGCGCAGGAGGCGGGGTTTGCCGGAATACGGGTGGGGTGTGGAGGTGAATAAATGCCCCCCTTTAAGGCGGAGACGGAGAAGACCCGCTCAGGCCAGGGGTCCACGCCTCCGCTGCTTCTACAGGGCTGCTGGATGGAGACCACCAGGATGGAGGGCTGCTCGGATCAAGGTAGACCACACTTCCGTAGCGTTTCCCGGTCACTAGGCTTAAGCTGGCTTCCCATTCGTAGTTCCCCGGTCCACCTTAAATGGCCCTTGTAACTACTGGACCATTTAAGGTGGAACAGGAAAACGCGGACAAGCGAGCACCTGCAGCTCAAGCTAACTACAACATAGGGAATACACAACCTTAAAGGTAAACATGACGTCATAGCCCTCTTAGATCCCCCGTACGAGCTCCGGAGGGAGAGCTTAGCCGAGGTCCCTGCTGCTCCCTGATGGGACTAGCAAAGGCTAGGAGCCGATGCTAACGGGATTAGCATTATTCCGACCAGAGGACTGTTCATATTTACACACTCCACACACAACACACACTCGGTCGGGTTCTACACCTGGTTCTGTGTACATGTGGGCACCCATGGGTGCAGAACCATCATTCGTATTAGCCAGTAAGCTAACTAGCATCAGCGGTCAGGCTAACTAGCCTGTAGCCGAGTTAAAGGCTCTAAAGTAAACAGTAACCAGCGGAACCGGCACCAGATCGATCATCTCGGTTATCCTGGGGTTCCAGGTGTTCCTCAGGCAGGAGTTAAAGGTTCTAGATCTGTAGTTTGCTTGGTGTTTTGGTGACTTCTTGTTGTTTTGAGAGAAAACGCCCCGAGAGCTCTACTACATTAAACCGTGTACATACACACGAACCTCACGGGAACCAGCACACCCGGAGATCTGGGTCAGAACCGGGAGATCAGGATCAGAACCGGGAGGCCAACTAAACTGCTTTCTGTTTTCCAGAGATCCTGGTGAAGGAGATCTCAGGACTAGAACAAAAGCCCTGTTCAGAGGAGCTGTACCTGTGCTGCCCACCCGGAAGTAAGTCTCTACTGTCGGTAACGATGGACGGGTGGGTGGATGGTTGGATGAATGGACAGACGGGTGGGTGGATGGTTGGATAAATGGACGGCTGGTTGGATAAATGGACGGACGGGTGGGCGGATGGTTGGATGAATGGACGGACGGGTGGGTGGAGGGTTGGATGAATGAATGGACGGACGGGTGGGTGGAGGGTTGGATGAATGAATGGACGGACGGGTGGGTGGATAGAGCGTTATTAATGTACAGTTATAATATGATATGGACAGTGCTCGGTGGAGACTGGTATGCGGTGGTGGGGTGGGGTGGACCTGATGCTTGGTTACGGGTGGAGAGAGCAGATTGAGTGACCAGGTCTCTGACCTGCAGGGTAGTATACGGGGTAATGGGTGCGGCGCAGTGAAGTGTCTGGTGTCCTGGTGACTGTACTGTCCTGAAAGCAGAGGCGGGTTTAGTCACTGTGCCCGTGTAGTTGCGGTTCCCGGGAGGTAGGGCGTGTGTGGCGTGTAAACGCTTTAAGGTCCAGTCTGATGGCCGCTGGCCGCGTCCGAGGCGCCCATCAGGCCCTTACAGCTTTTACGTGATTGGTTACTGGCTGCGGTCGTGTGTGTGCTGGTGCTTCGTTAACCTTGTTTACCTGCTGGAGTGAAATCCGTAGCTCCGAGCTGTGAAGCCAGGAATGCTAGGATTAACAGTCCGGTATGTCTGGTTACTATGGACACAGGGACATGCGTAGCAAGCATGCAGATGCCTCAGCCGCTGAACTCCAGCATGTCTGCAGTGCTGCGTGAGCTGGTGTGAACATCACTCGGGCTCTGGTCATACACCAGTATACTTACCCATGGTTCCTTGTTCCTGCATCATTCCCCAGATTTTGATCTTCACTGATGGTCACGTTGGCCGCCTGTCCAGCCGCTGTGACTTCTCCTCCGTTTGAGTTGAAGTTCCCTCTGTTCCCTGAATTAACCCTCAGATTTACGGAGTGTCTGATTGGTCTGTGTTGATGTCATGTCCAGCTTGGGTGTAGATGTCGCATGGTGCCCACGCACTCTCGTGTGATGGTGGTGTAAATTACTGAGGAGCGATGTTCCGTAGGTTCTCCGTCTTTGACATGGATGTCTGGAATAACGTTCTGGGAGGGGAACCTGCATTCAGGCTCAAGAAACTCCAAACGTGAGGAAGGTTAGGAGTTAGCGTTAGCGGCCTTGTCCTCTGCCTGTTCCGTTTGCCCAACCATAGTGGGTGTAGTAATGGCCATCGTTCAACCAGGTCAGATCCTCTATGGTGCTCAAAAGGAACATCGGTGTAGCAGCTCTGCCCCAGTCAGAACCTCCGGGGACATGCAGTGCCTGTCTCGCTGTCTGTCTGTGTCTCTCGCTGTCTGTCTGTGTGTGTGTGTGTCTCTCGCTCTCTGTCTGTGTCTCTCTGTCTGTGTCTCTCGCTGTCTGTCTGTGTCTCTCGCTGTCTGTCTGTCTGTCTGTGTGTCTCTCGCTCTCTGTCTGTGTCTCTCGCTGTCTGTCTGTCTGTCTGTGTGTCTCTCGCTCTCTGTCTGTGTCTCTCTGTCTGTGTCTCTCGCTGTCTGTCTGT
Source organism: Prochilodus magdalenae (assembly GCA_024036415.1). Classification (NCBI taxonomy): domain Eukaryota; kingdom Metazoa; phylum Chordata; class Actinopteri; order Characiformes; family Prochilodontidae; genus Prochilodus; species Prochilodus magdalenae. The sequence goes on from JAMWET010004975.1 coordinate 27,566, forward strand.
GTGTGTGTGTCTCGCTGTCTGTGTGTGTCTCTCGCTGTCTGTCTGTCTGTCTGTCTGTGTGTCTCTCGCTCTCTGTCTGTGTCTCTCGCTGTCTGTCTGTCTGTCTGTGTGTCTCTCGCTCTCTGTCTGTGTCTCTCTGTCTGTGTCTCTCGCTGTCTGTCTGTGTGTGTGTGTGTCTCGCTGTCTGTCTGTGTGTCTCTCGCTCTCTGTCTGTGTCTCTCTGTCTGTGTCTCTCGCTGTCTGTCTGTGTGTGTGTGTCTCGCTGTCTGTCTGTGTCTCTCGCTGTCTGTCTGTGTGTGTGTGTCTCGCTGTCTGTGTGTGTCTCTCGCTCTCTGTCTGTGTCTCTCTGTCTGTGTCTCTCGCTGTCTGTCTGTGTCTCTCGCTGTCTGTCTGTGTGTGTGTCTCTCGCTCTCTGTCTGTGTCTCTCTGTCTGTGTCTCTCGCTGTCTGTCTGTGTCTCTCGCTGTCTGTCTGTGTGTGTGTCTCTCGCTGTCTGTGTGTGTCTCTCGCTGTCTGTGTGTGTCTCTCGCTGTCTGTGTGTGTCTCTCGCTGTCTGTCTGTGTCTCTCGCTGTCTGTGTGTGTCTCTCGCTGTCTGTCTGTGTCTCTCTCTGTGTGTCTCGCTGTCTGTCTGTGTCTCTTTAACACGTTTCTCTTTTTTTCTCTCTCCTAGAAATGAGTGATGTCCTGAAGTCCTCTCCTGCTCCCTTCGTCCATCTGCCTACACACTTCAAATTCGGCTCCGCCAGCACCTCCGGCGACTCGCTCTCGGTGAACATGTCCACGTTTCTGGAATCGGGCCGGTTTGACTATTTCAACATGGCCTCCACCAGCGGCTCCAGCCCTCTATATCCTGAACTGTCCTACAGACCGGCACAGAGGGAGAAGATCCACTTCTGCCTGGAGTGTGGGAAGAGTTTCGGAGACACCAGCAATCTCAAAACTCACCTTCGGATTCACACGGGGGAGAAACCGTATCAGTGCTCCGAGTGCGGGAAGAGCTTCAACCAGAAGAACCATCTGCTCAGACATCAGCTGGTTCACACGGGAGAGAAACTGTACAGCTGCTTCGAGTGCGGGAAGAGCTTCACTCGGCAGACTACTCTCGAGCAACACCAGCACATCCACACGGGGGAAAAGCCGTTCCAGTGCCTGGACTGCGGGAAGAGCTTCAACCAGCAGAGTAACCTGCGGCTCCACCGGCGCATTCACACTGGAGAGAAGCCGTACGACTGTCCGGAGTGTGGGAAGAGCTTTCCTCTCAGGAGCGCTCTGAAGAAGCACATGCCCATCCACACCGGAGAGAAGCCCTACCACTGCTCCGAGTGCGGGAAGAGCTTCACTCTGAAGAGCCACCTCACCACTCACCAGCGCCTCCATACCGGAGAGAAACCCTACTTCTGCGGAGACTGCGGGAGGAGCTTCAGGCACTCGGGTACTTTAAAGGAACACAAGTGCATCAAGAGGGAGGAGCAGGAGGTGGTGGGAGTGGAGGTGGAGGAGGAGGATGAAGTTCTCGACCTGTCGATGCCCAAAAATCTGGATTTTCAGGAAATCACGATAGGCTAGCTCCAGCAGGACCTCATCACCGCACATGGATCGCCATGTGTTAATCACAGTGCTGGTGTTCAGGTCCGAGTGCTGGAAGTTTGTTCAGGCAGGTTTACCTCACATGTACAGTGTTGAGTTGACTGAGCGGAGCTCAGAGATTGGTCGTGTATATGACCAGCAGGATCGGTGATCCGGTGATCCGGTGATCCGGTTGTCCGTGGGAGCCTGTCCCTTTGAAGCGTAGTTTTCCTGTAAGTTATTAAAGTCAATCGTTTCTGTGTGTTTAAATGAATTCACTACTTAAAGTTTCCTTAAAGTTAATAATTCTGATTCCTCATAAGCGTGTCGGGCGCCCCGCCCGCGCTGCATCCTGTGCTCTAAAGTGACGTGGTGTAACTCTTATCTTTCAGGAAAGACATTCTGCATGTGTTTTGGTTTGCTAACAGCTAATATCGGTTTTAGCTAGCTACAAGTGCTGTTTATGCTTATGGGTCATTCTCTGTTGTCGTAGCAACTGCTGTTCATCTTTGAGGCAGTGAATATTTATCAGGAATAAATTCCAGAAATTTGATGGATGTGTGTCTGTTTCTAAATTAACCAACAAAAACCATAAAATATTTTAGAATTTAATAGAGATTATTGTGGTGATGATGATGATGATGATGAAGATCAGAATATTGATGTTACAGATTTTGTGTACAACTAACATCAGATTTGACTGGTGAATCTTGAAAAGAAGTGGAACTTGATTGAATCTGATCTGCCTGTGAGCTAGCGGTCTAATCTGTGTCGTGGTTATTTGATGCATGGTCAGTGAAATTTCCCCTTCCCCTTAAAACCAGACTGAAATACTGCCGCTCTGATGGTGATGTCAGAAGTGTCACTGTCCAGAACATGAAACAGATCCAGTGCAGTATCTCTGGGGGTTAGTGTAACCGGATGTGCAGCCCTGTGGCGGAGGAGTCACCCCACGTTCAGTTCATCCCAGTCAGAAAGCTCTTCCAGAGTCGGAATGTTCAGTGTGTCACTCTCTACCTTCATTCAGGCTCCATTCCTCTCAGGAGACCCCCTTTCAGCTCCTGCTAGAAGCTGGTTCAGCATGTGCTACTTCTTCTCACATCCAGATAACCCCAAACACATTCAGTGGTGTTGAGGTTCTAGACTCTGTGTGTCTCCTTTTCTCAGTGAGGAGCTTCTGAACAGGAGTGGAGTTAGGTGTTCTCCTCTCTCTGATCTGAAGCAGGAGTGGAGTTAGGTGTTCTCCTCTCTCTGATCTGAAGCAGGAGTGGAGTTAGGTGTTCTCCTCTCTCTGATCTGAAGCAGGAGTGGAGTTAGGTGTTCTCCTCTCTCTGATCTGAAGCGGGAGTGGAGTTAGGTGTTCTCCTCTCTCTCTGATCTGAAGCGGGAGTGGAGTTAGGTGTTCTCCTCTCTCTCTGATCTGAAGCGGGAGTGGAGTTAGGTGTTCTCCTCTCTCTGATCTGAAGCGGGAGTGGAGTTAGGTGTTCTCCTCTCTCTGATCTGAAGCGGGAGTGTCCTACTATCTCTCACGTATCGTGGAAAGCCTGGTGATGGTCGGTGGAGTTAGGTGTTCTCCTCTCTCTCTGATCTGAAGCGGGAGTGGAGTTAGGTGTTCTCCTCTCTCAGATCTGAAGCGGGAGTGGAGTTAGGTGTTCTCCTCTCTCTGATCTGAAGCAGGAGTGGAGTTAGGTGTTCTCCTCTCTCTGATCTGAAGCGGGAGTGGAGTTAGGTGTTCTCCTCTCTCTCTGATCTGAAGCGGGAGTGGAGTTAGGTGTTCTCCTCTCTCTCTGATCTGAAGCGGGAGTGGAGTTAGGTGTTCTCCTCTCTCTCTGATCTGAAGCGGGAGTGGAGTCAGGTGTTCTCCTCTCTCTCTGATCTGAAGCGGGAGTGGAGTCAGGTGTTCTCCTCTCTCAGATCTGAAGCGGGAGTGGAGTTAGGTGTTCTCCTCTCTCAGATCTGAAGCGGGAGTGGAGTCAGGTGTTCTCCTCTCTCTCTGATCTGAAGCGGGAGTGGAGTCAGGTGTCCTCCTCTCTCTCTGATCTGAAGCGGGAGTGGAGTTAGGTGTTCTCCTCTCTCTCTGATCTGAAGCGGGAGTGGAGTTAGGTGTTCTCCTCTCTCAGATCTGAAGCGGGAGTGGAGTTAGGTGTTCTCCTCTCTCTCAGATCTGAAGCGGGAGTGGAGTTAGGTGTTCTCCTCTCTCAGATCTGAAGCGGGAGAGGAGTTACGGAGTTTAGGTGCTGTATGTCTGACGGGGCAGTGTTGGTGGTCTACCAGGTCCTGTGGATGGTGGTTAGGGTTCCTGTTGTCCTCTTTAATCTTCTCCAGGTTCAGAAGCTCCTCCTGTAATCTCCTCACCCGTATCTCCTGAGGGAGCCCTAACCTGTACTTACAGGCTGTTTTGACTGGGGGTGGGCTGAACGAAGGGTGGTCTCTGACTGCTCAGTGCTGCAGCAGTAGGCTGTTGTAGAACCCGGGTGGTTCTGGCCGTGCTGGAACACCTGATCAGTTACGCGAGCAGTGAAGCAGGTGAGTCTGTGTTCTGCTGTAACTGGCTGGTTTGGTGCTGCTGTAAAGCAGGCGTGGTGTGTTGGGGTGGGGGTGGTGGTGTTGGCTGGTTCTGCTGTTGGGGATCTGCTGGAAGATGATTGGCTGTAATATCTGATACCTGTGTGGGATGTTCTGTGATGATGTTGATGTCTAGCTGGTTCGCACCACAGCGATGCCTCTGGGTTTAAAGAGGCGGTTATGTTTTATGAGCACGCTGTTTCGTGTCACTTCCTGTTTGTGCTGCTCTGGCTGATACTTCCTGGTGTGTTTTGATTGGCCCGTTTGTTTTAATAAAGTGATATTTCTGCTGCTGTCCCTGGTGAACGTCTCAGTTTGTCTTGACACAGACAGGGGAGGTTAGATTTCAGCCTGAATGAGGTAAGTGTGAATGAACTGGGTTCTCTGGTGGTAGAACCTCCTGTAGTACTGTAGAACGTGTTCAGACTGCTGGGTGTTAGGTGGGTGCTAATGAAACATCAGGTTCTACTTCATTAGAGGTTTCATCTGGAGGTGTTGAGCAATGTAGCTGGAGATCCTCTGTGTTCTGTGGTTGCTATGGTGATGTCAACACCTTCTCACCTGGCCAGTCGCCGAGCTGCACGTGTGATCAGCAAGCCAATCGTAGCACAGAAGGCGGGGTTTGTCTCAATACGGGTGGGATTAAAAACTACTCGACCAGTCTGTGTGATGACGTGTTTCCAGTGTAGTTCCCCTCCAGTCCAGGTGGGGGCGCTGATTGTATCGGTGTAGTCCCCCTCCAGTCCAGGTGGGGGCGCTGATTGTTTCAGTGCGGTTCTCCAGCAGCTCCAGTAAAGGAGAGAAGGAGAAGCTCCGCTCTGATCTCCACCCCGCCCCTCCTCCGCTCTTCCACAGTGCTGCTGGAGGGAGGTGAACAGGAGCTGCTCTGTTTAACAGCGCTACAGGGGCTTTCTACTGCACATGCGCCCTGACGCTCGGAGAGACGCTCGCTTTCACCTGAGAACCTGAGACAGCTCGGTTGTCGTTCTCTCCAGCTGAGGTTCTGTATAGTGGTTCGGTAAAGGTGGTACCGGTTGGATCGTGGATCTCTGAAGTGCTAATCCCGGACTAAACTGGCGGGTTGACCCGGGTACTGGAGAGACGCCGCATTCCTGCTCAGTGTGGGCGGGGCTTCAGACACTCAAACAGGAGAACACACCTGTCCGCGCGGATTAAGGCCGATACAGGTCATTCCTGCCGGCCAGCTCATGTACTTCCCTAGGGCAGGCTGCTGATCTCACTTCCTGTTTGGTATATTAATTATTTAATGATCTGCTCTAATATTCACCCTGATTTACAGAGAGCTGAGCTGAGTCTGTGTGCAGTACTACCACACCGTGCAGCTTCGTGTGAACCACTGATCCACTGGTGTTTAAAATTCCTTCACCAATAAACACTTTTGAAGACACTTCCTGTTCCTCAGGGTTGTTTCTTAAAGTCCTGAATATTTTATGAGTTCATAACTACTGTAAACTTAAACTAGTGACTAAGAGAATCTGTAATCAGAGTTTACAGTTTAAACCTCTTTGTGTTGGTCCCAGAAATGATTTCCGGTTTGGGAGTTATCGGACTCCTGCTGAAACAACCTTAAAGCTGGAAACCAGAGTAAACCACGAATACCGACAGATAGAAACTCTCACAGATTTATTTATTTATTTATTTATTTATTTGTTAGTTTGTTTGTTAATGTTGAAAAGCAGGTCCCAGCTGTGATGTCATAGATGCTGAATTATGTGTTTATGTAAATTAATATATTTGATCTGCTCTCAGTTTAATATCCTCCTACCCTAACACACTCCCACTGAACATCTACCCTAACACACTCCCACTGAACATCTACCCTAACACACTCCCACTGAACATCTACCCTAACACACTCCCACTGAACATCTACCCAAGGACAATCCCTCTGAACATCTACCCTAACTCACTCCCACTGAACATCTACCCTAACTCACTCCCACTGAACATCTACCCTATCACTCCCACTGAACATCTACCCTAACACACTCCCACTGAACATCTACCCTAACTCACTCCCACTGAACATCTACCCTAACTCACTCCCACTGAACATCTACCCTAACACACTCCCACTGAACATCTACCCTAACACACTCCCACTGAACATCTACCCTAACACACTCCCACTGAACATCTACCCTAACTCACTCCCACTGAACATCTACCCTAACTCACTCCCACTGAACATCTACCCTAACACACTCCTAACACACACTACCCTAAACATCTACCCTAACTCACCCTGAAACTCACTCCCACTACCCTAACACATCTACCCTAACTCACTCCCACTGAACATCTACCCTAACACACTCCCACTGAACATCTACCCTAACACACTCCCACTGAACATCTACCCTAACACACTCCCACCGGAGCCTCAGCAGTGACTCTGCAGAGGCGCTGTCTGATCAGTCATCCATCGCTTCACTACACTAGCGAGGAGGCGGGCGCTCCAGCAGGGGGCGCTACTGCTCCGTGGAGAAACTCCAGTGATCTCCGTCCCCGCCTCCGCTCTTCCACAGTGCTGCTGGAGGGAGGTGAACAGGAGCTGCTCTGATGAAGGTAGAACTCTGTTTAATAGCTCTACAGGGGCTTTCTACTGCACATGCGCACTGATGCTCGGAGAGGCGAACACTTTTAGTACAGCAGAGTGGGATATGGAGACAGCTTATTATCCAGACCCGCCTGCGTAGGAACGTTACTCTATCTAGAACCTCAGCTCTGGGAGACAGAGTGTTTAGCATAGCTGCAGGATGCTATCAGCTCACGGCTGGTGTGTAGGAGGGTTGGAGGCTGCAGACCCTCCTTCATATGTCCCGCGGGGTCTCGCTGGAGGTCTGCTGCATCATGGCGAGGATTCAGTTAGCCTCTTGTCCTTATTGGCCGTTCCATCTTAAATGGTGCAGTCGCCACGATGTAACTGCTGCACTATTTAAGGTGGAACGGGTAGTTCGATCGGGCAGTTGTCCTCAGACAGGTTTCATGGTTCCAGGTTTAGACCCCCTTAAACAGTGGGAGGGAATTAGCACTGGGGCTCCTTTAGGTTACTGTCAGTGAGAACGTGGTGGAGACGACCATACTGAGTCTTTAGTGGGTGATATGCTTCTCTGAGAAGGGTGGTGCTTTAAGGGTTCTGTGTAGAACCATGACCACTCAAAGGTACCGCTTTATGCTTGTGGCTGGTGAAACGGTTCTCCAGACTGTTGTTGCTGTATATGGTTCTGTGTAGAACCTTGTTTTTAAAGAGAGTTATTATCCTCTGTTGTTTACATTTTGGCATCTGGACAATAGCAGAACCCCCTTTTTTAGAACCATGTAGAACACCATCAATCTGAAGACCCATTTCATAGCCATTGCATTTACTAAAGAACCTTCGAGAACTACCGTGGTGAGCTTATATATGCATTCATACACACTTCATACACGCTTCATATGCACCTCATACACGCTTCATACACACTTCATACAAGCTTCATATGCATTCATACGCACTTCATATATGCTCCATATGCATTCATACACATTTCATACACGCTTTATATGCACTTCATACACGCTTCATACACGCTTTATATGCACTTCATACATGCTTCATATGCACTTCATACATGCTTCATACACACTTCATACATGCTTCATACACACTTCATACATGCTTCATACACACTGCGGGACAGCACGTAGTATTACATACAGCTGAATTTCTGTATTCGTTGGAATGCAGTTTCAGGAGCTCCGTTAGCTGTGAACTAGACCACTATGATTCAGTGGATCTGTAACGTGTGACTGAGCTCCAAGATTAAATTGGTTTAATTTTTTTTTACACTGAGCACATGGGCTGCTGTGTTCTGCAGTAGCTGCAGGTGATTTACGGCAGGTGTGCGTGGTGCTACAGTCGTCTGACTGTGTATTACTTTGTATATTTGTTATGATAAATACCGTCAGTAGTTCTGTGACGCTGTTTAACCGGATGAGCCTTTTCAGTGAGGGTATAATTATCCCTGTCTGGTTTGAGGTCCATTATAATGACAGAGGGACAATGTGACAGTGCCACTGAATCCGGTGGAGGTGTCTTCTACACTCATCAGGAGAACCGCTGCACCAGGTGTGGGGGTGCAGGTGTGTGGGGAAGGAAGATAAAGGTGACCAGGATCAATAACTGGTGATAAATTTAGACTGATATGATCAATATTTATTGAGCTACACATACAGAAGTCTGTCTCTCAGTATGGCGTCGGGCCGCCGTGTTCGCTAACCCAACACGCCAGACGTCTCGGTATGGAGCTGTAGAGGTTCCTGATGGAGTCCTGTGATAATCCATCCCATGCAGCATACATATTCTAATGTGGTAGGGGTGGGATGTTGATATGGTGGGTTCAACAGCATCCCACCCCCCACCCCCCACTCAGGGACAGGTCTGGTGATGCGTCTGGCGTGTGTTCAAGACAAGCTCTGGATCTATGAGGGCATCACTGCTCTCTGTAACCATGACTGTTCTCACTCCACACATGCCCGACAGTCCATCGGTTCCCCCTCTCTGTGGTTTGTGTAGGTCTCTGAGATCCGTCGTGTCGCTGGTGTGTACCTCCTTCTGTCCAATGCCACCAACAGTATGCCATGGCACTATGCACACAGCCATTATGGTGCAATACCTTGATAAGACCATCCTGCTTCCCAGAGCCCTACGATGTCACCCCTCTCCCAACTCCTCCACCTGCTCACACACTTCTCCGACTCATACTTCACCCACAGAGGATGCTGTCAACTCCGCAGCACCAGTCAGAATGATAAGCACGCGCAGCAAGACGAGCTTATACAGTCAGTCAGGTACAGCGATAAGGCCCGTCCCTGCTCACGTCACGTGAAACTGGAATCATGTGTCATGAGGTCCAACCTACACACCACCTTTCAGTCCTGTGGGTTGGTTCCTTCTGGGTGCAGGTGTGTTTTGATGATGAGTGTATATCGGCTAATGAGGTGGGTAGTGCTGCTCCTGAGTTATGGGTCCAAGGGTCCGTAGTAGAACAGGGACCCTAAAATAGAGACTGACACCGTACTGCCCTCCGCCAGGCTCTGAATATATCACACAGTTTAATAGGTCTAAAAAGTAAATCATGGTCAAATCCAGCACTTCCAGAAGATCCTGAGGGAACACCAAGATTCTGGACCACAGAGTTACGAGTAGAGTCATCAGCCCAGAATGTGACACACAAGAGTACCCCCGACCGCAGGAGCCATTTCTAGCCAGATTCCCAAATAACGGTTTTGTGTTTCTACATTGTCTCACGTCCTTTTCTTCATCTTTTCTCTTCCAGGAATGAGTAACATCCGCTTCCTGCTCCCGTTTCCCATCTGTCTGCACACTGTCAGTTTACCACCGCACACAGGAACACGTACGCCATGGCCTCCAGCAGCGTCTCCAGTGCGGAGTCCTCGGAGATCCTTTATGCTAATATATATTACAGGCGAACGCAGAAGCATGCCAGCAGGGAGAAGCCGCACCACTGTCTGGACTGTGGGAAGAGTTTTAGAGACCGGTGTGGCCTGCAGACCCACCAGCGCGTTCACACAGGGGAGAGGCCGTACCAGTGCGCGGACTGCGGGAAGAGCTTCAATGTGCAGAGCAGCCTCCAGGTGCACCGGCGCATCCACACGGGGGAGAAACCTTATCGGTGCCTGGAGTGCGGGAAGAGCTTTCACGTCCACAGTCACCTCCAGAGACATCAGCACATTCACACGGGAGTGAAACTGTACCGCTGCTCCGAGTGCAACAAGAGCTTCACTCGACAGAGTACCCTCGACCTCCACCAGCGCATCCACACCGGAGAGAAGCCCTACCTCTGCTCCGAGTGCGGGAAGAGCTTCACCGCGCAGTCCCATCTCCACAGACACCTGCTTATCCACACCGGCGAGAAGCCGTATCACTGCTCGGTGTGCGGGAAGAGCTTTAATCAGCTAAGTCACCTCCAGCAACACCAGCGGATCCACACCGGAGAGAAGCCGTATCTTTGCCCGGAGTGTGGGAGGAGCTTCACTCTAAAGAGTCATTTTGAAACTCATCAGCGCCTTCACACCGGAGAGAGGCCGTATTACTGCTCACAGTGCGGCAAGAGCTTCAGCCAGCACAGTCACCTGCGACTGCACCGCCGCACTCACACTGGGGAGAAACCGTACGACTGTCCCGACTGCGGGAAGGGCTTTAATCAAAGGAGTCACCTCCAGCAGCATCAGCTCATCCACACCGGAGAGAAGCCGTATCACTGCGCGCTGTGTGGAAAGAGCTTCAGGCATCCCAATTCCTTCAAAGCCCACAAGTGCGTTAAGAAGGAGGAGGAGACCCGGGACCTGCCATGATGACTTGGTCCACACCAGAGGGGAACCCTCACAGCGTTCCGAGCCTTCAGAGAAGCTCCTGATAAAAGACGGCTGTGGTGTTTAATTCACTGTCTGTAATATAATCATCATGCTGTTCTGAACACTGCAGCTCCAGTACCTCTCTGACCGGGTTTGAAGTGCCACACTGTCATTAACCCTGCAGGTATACCTGTGCACCGTCCCAACCACACCTGCCACATCTGCTCCCGCTCGTTCACTTCTGCGGAGTCCTGGATTGGCTGGATGACGTGCTTTTGTTTTAGAGAGCGGTGGAGACAGCAGGATGATTCTGCGGTATGGAGATAGACACAGCCAAGCCAGCTCTCCCACTGGTCACATTAGGGCCACCACCAGCACAATGGAGTGGTAGTGGAAGCCGGTTCTGGTTAGTCAGTAGGAATGTTAAACAGGGGCAGCAGCTCCGTCAGGTGTACCGAGAGAGTCACCGTAAGACTGGTGAACACAAGCTAATATGAAATCTATGGTAAGGTCTTTCACAGCTCCTGCTTAGCTTAGCATTAACACTCTCAGAGGTTCGATAGGGACGCTAGCACACATTAACACTGTGGTGTTGAAACTCTACAGAGTGATGTATATGATGTACCGGTATAAAATATGAGCTATCTGATCTTCGCCGTTGTTGGGTCATTGCGAAGTAGAATTTGGACTCTGCGGTTTTCCAGTGCCTCCCTGCTGTACTGCTGAAGCTCCGTCAGGCAGCATGGGAACTGCGCATGGCTATTCCCTAATCCAGCAGTAAATTCTCAGGTGGATTAGGAAGTGGTCTCTAATCTCGCCACTCCAGAACATTAAGATATTTCTGTTTAGCTTTGGCGAACAGCTCGTAGTTGAGAAGACAACTCTCACAGGGCTACGGTTTTTCACAGACGGGTGGAGGATCTGCTTCCTGTGTTTGACTTTATTCCCTCTTCTGAAGTATATGGTCATGCCCTGCCACCAGCATGCTTCCCAGTGGGAACGAGTGTTAATGACGGGGTTTAGTCTGATGACGTTTGGTCTCTTTAGACCGTAGGACCCTGTTCCAGCTGATGGGTTATGAGAGTCATATCGACAGAGCTGAATTCCTCTCTGACTAGCTTCTGTCTAAATACCATAAAACATGGAGAACATTCCTGTCTCAGTGCTGTACACTGGAGTATCGGTACAACATTGGACACCTAAGAAACACTACACTAGGTGGTCCTACAGATGGTCAGTGGGGTCCAGGTCTGGGGAATTAGGGGGCCGGGGTAGTACTTGTGACAGTGTAGGTGGTCTGCGGGGATGGGTGTAGGTGGTCTGCTGGGATGGGTGTAGGTGGTCTGCGGGGATGGGTGTAGGTGGTCTGTGGGGATGGGTATAGGTGGTCTGCTGGGATGCGGTGTAGGTGGTCTGCAGGGATGGGTGTAGGTCTGCAGGGATGGGTGTAGGTGGTCTGCCGGGGTCTGTGGGGGTCTCTGATGGTCTGTGGGGGTCTTTTTCAGTGTGTTGTAAGAACAGTGTGATCTTATTTGGGTGTTTCGGGGGTTGGAGGACTCGGTGGTGCTGATATTACTGGTTTTGGCGTTCGGGTGTTTGGACTAACGTCTGAACTATAACCCTAACGCCGAGCTCGTTTGAACTTTAGTCTCATTAGGGTAGAAGCATGTAACCGATCGAGTCAGATACCTTGTTAAGTTTTGGATCGTACTGTTTTTCTTTCGTTCGTTTTTTATCTGTGTCTGGATCATAAAACCATCTGACCAGTGTTTGTGTTTACTGCTGGATTGTTTTCGTAGTAATGAGTGATCTAATTTTTATGCCATGTGAATCCGCACACGTCTAGTGAAGGCTTTAAACTTACGGCTAGCTGTAAGACATGTTAAGTGTTAAGACTTTGAGTGACAAGCTGAAGTAAATTCTAAATGACATCGTTCTCATCATTCTCCGTTTATATATTCTAAGTCTGTAGTTAATGACTGGTCAGTTCTGTCAATAAACTGGATTTCCCTTTTTAAACATGAATGGTTCCGTCTTTATTACGATATTCATATTTGTGTCAGATCCAAAATTAATGTTTCTTTTAAAGTTATTCTTTTGAATGTTTTGCATATTAAAGGTATACAAATCATCGTTACAAATATCAGCTATGATCAAATCATCCACACACAGCTAGTCCAGATAACATAAACTAGGCGGTGTATTAGAGACAAATGTGGAAAAGTTAAATTACAATCCAGATCTAGATATTAGGAATATTGATGAAAAAACTAAATAAAATATTTGTCATTTAGATTTAATTACGGAATGCAGTGGACTGACCGTGAGTCTACAAATTAACACACCACCAAAGTTAATATCTGATCAGTTCCCCTGTAGTCCAGGTGGGGGCGCTGATTGTATCAGTGTAGTTCCTCTTACAGTCCAGGCGGACCCTGATCGTATCAGTGTAGTTCCGCTTCCAGGCCGGTGGGGGCGCTAATGGTATCAGTAAGGTTCTCCAGCGCCGGTGAAGTAGAACAGCAGAAGATCCGTTCTGACCATCAGTCCACGCTTCCGTGGTCCAGCTGAGCTGCTGGAGGGAGATGCTTCAGAGCAGGTAGGACTGTTTAGTAGCTCTACAGGGGCTTTTACTGCACATGCGCACTAACGCTCGGAGAGATCAGTCTGAGAAGCAGAGTGGAAACAGCGAAGCCAGACGCGCTTAGGGAAAGTCTAGTTACGCAATCCAGACATGAGGGAATTCCAGGAGCCCTGTAAACCCAAACATCCGGAGCTGATCTTCAACCCTGACCTGATAGGAAGTGTTCATGAACTCTAATTACAGGGGCTGTGTGTCAGAGCTTCCGCTGCAGCAGCGGGTTTAATGAGGGGGTTGTTGAGTCTGTGGTGGTGGTTGGGGGAGCTGTTGAGTCTGTGGTGGTGATTGGGGGAGCTGTTGAGTCTGTGGTGGTGATTGGGGGAGCTGTTGAGTCTGTGGTGGTGATTGAGGGAGTTGTTGAGTCTGTGGTGGTGATTGGGGGAGCTGTTGAGTCTGTGGTGGTGATTGGGGGAGCTGTTGAGTCTGTGGTGGTGATTGGGGGAGCTGTTGAGTCTGTGGTGGTGATTGGGGGGGTTGTTGAGTCTGTGGTGGTGATTGGGGGGGTTGTTGAGTCTGTGGTGGTGGTTGGGGGAGCTGTTGAGTCTGTGGTGGTGATTGGGGGAGCTGTTGAGTCTGTGGTGGTGGTTGGGGGAGCTGTTGAGTCTGTGGTGGTGGTTGGGGGAGCTGTTGAGTCTGTGGTGGTGGTTGGGGGAGCTGTTGAGTCTGTGGTGGTGATTGGGGGAGCTGTTGAGTCTGTGGTGGTGGTTGGGGGAGTTGTTGTTGAGTCTGTGGTGGTGGTTGGGGGAGTTGTTGTTGAGTCTGTGGTGGTGATTGGGGGAGCTGTTGAGTCTGTGGTGGTGATTTAGGGAGTTGTTGAGTCTGTGGTGGTGATTGGGGGAGCTGTTGAGTCTGTGGTGGTGATTGGGGGAGTTGTTGAGTCTGTGGTGGTGATTGGGGGAGCTGTTGAGTCTGTGGTGGTGATTGGGGGGGTTGTTGAGTCGTCTGTGGTGGTGATTGGGGGGGTTGTTGAGTCGTCTGTGGTGGTGATTGGGGGGGTTGTTGAGTCGTCTGTGGTGGTGATTGGGGGAGTTGTTGAGTCTGTGGTGGTGGTGATTGGGGGAGTTGTTGAGTCTGTGGTGGTGGTGATTGGGGGAGTTGTTGAGTCTGTGGTGGTGGTGATTGGGGGAGTTGTTGAGTCTGTGGTGGTGGTGATTGGGGGAGTTGTTGAGTCTGTGGTGGTGGTGATTGGGGGAGTTGTTGAGTCTGTGGTGGTGGTGATTGGGGGAGTTGTTGAGTCTGTGGTGGTGGTGATTGGGGGAGCTGTTGAGTCTGTGGTGGTGGTGATTGGGGGGAGTTGTTGAGTCTGTGGTGGTGGGTGGGGGATTGTTGAGGGGATGGTGTTGGGTCTGTTGAGTCTGTGGTGGTGGTGATTGGGGGGAGTTGTTGAGTCTGTGGTGGTGATTGAGGGAGTTGTTGAGTCAGGTGGTGGTTGGGGGCGTTGTTGAGTCTGTGGTGGTTGGGGGAGTTGTTGAGTCTGTGGTGGTGATTGGGGGAAGTTGTTGAGTCTGTGGTGGTAATTGGGGGAAGTTGTTGAGTCTGTGGTGGTGATTGAGGGAGTTGTTGAGTCTGTGGTGGTGATTGGGGGGAGTTGTTGAGTCTGTGGTGTGATTGGGGGGAGTTGTTGAGTCTGTGGTGTGATTGAGGGAGTTGTTGAGTCTGTGGTGGTGATTGGGGGAGTTGTTGAGTCTGTGGTGGTGGTGATTGGGGGAGTTGTTGAGTCTGTGGTGGTGATTGGGGGAGTTGTTGAGTCTGTGGTGGTGGTGATTGGGGGAGTTGTTGAGTCTGTGGTGGTGATTGGGGGAGTTGTTGAGGAGTCTGTGGTGGTGATTGGGGGTGTTGTTGAGTCGTCTGTGGTGGTGATTGGGGGAGCTGTTGAGTCTGTGGTGGTGATTGGGGGAGCTGTTGAGTCGTAGGTGGTGATTGGGGGGGAGCTGTGAGTCTGTGGTGGTGCTGGGGGGAGCTGTTGAGTCGTCTGTGGTGGTGATTGGGGGAGCTGTTGAGTCGTCTGTGGTGGTGATTGGGGCGGTTGTTGAGTCGTCTGTGGTGGTGATTGGGGGGGTTGTTGAGTCGTCTGTGGTGGTGATTGGGGGAGTTGTTGAGTCGTCTGTGGTGGTGATTGGGGGAGTTGTTGAGTCGTCTGTGGTGGTGATTGGGGGAGTTGTTGAGTCGTCTGTGGTGGTGATTGGGGGAGTTGTTGAGTCGTCTGTGGTGGTGATTGGGGGAGTTGTTGAGTCGTCTGTGGTGGTGATTGGGGGAGTTGTTGAGTCGTCTGTGGTGGTTATTGGGGGGGTTGTTGCTTTTAATCTGTGGTCAATTCATCTATGGATTGATTGGGGGGGTTGTTGAGTCGCTCTGAAGAGGAATGGCTTTGTGGTGGTGGTGATTTTCTTGGGGGGTTGTTGAGTCGTCTGTGGTGGTGATTGGGGGAGTTGTTGAGTCGTCTGTGGTGGTGATTGGGGGAGTTATATTTATATACATGGTACATCGTGTTTTAACTATCTGTCCTGTTATTCTTTTTTTCTCCTTCAGAAATAAACCGCGTCCTGTCTCGTCCATCTCCCGCTCACCTTCCCAAAAACTAGACGTTTCCTTCCCTCTGCCCTCAGGGACGTGATTCCATCAAGAGGAAAATAAAGTCAGGGACAAAATGTCTTTCAGAATAAACGGCAGTACCCAGAACCCATCCTCTAAAGGATCTTCCGGAGGAACGGAGAGAAATACAGGCAGGGCCAGAACCTACCACTGTCAGGACTGCGGGAAGAGTTTTACTCGTCAGTATCATCTGCAAGTCCATCAGCGCGTCCACACCGGGGAGAAGCCGTACGTCTGTTCCGACTGTGGAAAGAGTTTCAGAGAGGGAGGAACTCTGAAAGCACACCAGCGCATCCACACCGGGGACAAGCCGTATGCGTGTTCAGAGTGTGGGAAGAGTTTCACTCAGCAGAGTCATCTCCAGGTACACCAGCGCACTCACACCGGAGAGAAGCCCTATGTTTGTTCAGAGTGCAGAAAAGGTTTTACCCGTCAGTGTCATCTCAACGAACACCAACACATCCACACCGGGGAGAAACCGTACGTCTGTTCAGAGTGTGGGAGGAGTTTTAGAGATGGAGTTACGTTTAGAGCCCACCAGCGCATCCACACCGGGGAGAAGCCGTATGTGTGTACACAGTGTGGAAAGAGTTTTACTCAGCAGAGTCACCTAAGTGAACATCAGCGCATCCACACCGGAGAGAAGCCGTATGTGTGCTCGTACTGTGGGAAGAGCTTCAGAGAAGGAGGTACTCTCAAAGCACACCAGCGCATCCACACCGGGGAGAAACCGTACGTCTGTCCAGAGTGTGGGAGGAGCTTTACCCAACAGGGTCATCTCAAAGAACACCAACGGATTCACACCGGAGAGAAGCCGTACGTCTGTTCCGACTGTGGGAAGAGTTTCAGAGAAGGAGGTACTCTCAAAGCACACCAGCGAATCCACACCGGGGAGAAACCGTACGTCTGTTCTGAGTGTGGGAGGAGCTTTACCCAACAGAGTCATCTCAAACAACATCAGCACACTCACACGGGAGAGAAGCCGTATTCCTGCGCAGAGTGCGGAAAGACCTTCAGACATTCCAACACCTTAAAGGACCACAAGTGCGTTGAGAGGATAGGGGAACCTCAGGCTGCTATCTAGAACCTTGTGTTGTAAATCAGGACATGTTAAAGAGGCACACTGGGACTGTGATGATGACGTTTAGCCATACACTTATTTTAGATTCCAGTCGTCAATCATCCATCAAAACCCTCAGTACTGTTACTGAGTACACAGAGACGCGGGTTTATTAAACTCCTCGACTCTGTAAGAAGATTCCTGTGGTTATGTAAAACCTAGAAGCTGTGGTACAAGCTCAGGTTCCTCTCTGGGACAAACGGGCATACTTCGGGTGGAGAGCTCCGGCATGTGCGGAGATCATGGCACCATTTCAGTACTCCACTATGTTTAAAAATCGACCCCAGCTCTGAGGTTTCAGGGTGGAGGTCAAGGTGGTGGTGCCATAACTGTAATGCATTAAGTTTATTTTATTACCGTTACTATTACATTACCTCTCTCTCTCTCTCTCTCTCTCTCTCTCTCTCTCTCTCATATATATATATATATATATATATATATATATATATATATATTTAAAAGGGCACAGAGATGATGGAGGAGCTCTAGATGAGTGAGTTTATTAAATCAGAATTCTGTTTAATTTCTGATTTTGAACCATGACCAACCCAGCAGAGGGAGGAACAGAGAGGACCAGCTGAATGTGACGGTGTTTTCACTGTGCTCTGGTTCCCGTACGTGGTCTACTGCTACTCCACCCATATTCAGCACTATTCACTTCCACAAGCTGCTCCTCTGGGTTCATGTAAGCTGATGGAGACCTCAGCTCAGTTCTGACTCTGGACACCTGATATTCACCTTACTTCTTGTTCTCGTTGGTGTTTGGAAAGTTCCAGGTGTAAAACGTGACTCAATAAAATACGTTTCTTTCCTTGTTCACATTCAATCAGATCAGTTCCGTTCCTTGCGTGTATCAAACGGCGCGAATTACACCAGTGTAGTTCCACCTCCAGTCCAGGTGGGGGCGCTACTTGTATGAGGGACGTTCTCCCCCTTCAGTAAAGGGGAGAAGGAGAAGCTCCGCCCCGCCTCCGCTCCTCCACAGTGCTGCTGGAGGGAGGTGAACAGGAGCTGCTCTGATGAACTCTGTTTAACAGCGCTACAGGGGTTTCTACTGCACATGCGCACTGATGCTCGGGGAGACAGAGTGGAATATGGAGCCGGCTCAGGAGCTGGTTTTACCCGGAGCTGACTCCGTACAGTTTATTTATGTTACACGTTTATAAACTCGCAGATTAAATCCAGATGTGAAACCGAATCAGACGGATGAGGCGCGGAGCAGGAACCGGTTACAGGCAGAACGACAGAGGAACATGTAGGGGAACGTTCTAGATGTAGCATCTTGCCTGTTCTCTCCAGCTGAGGTTCTGTATGCGGGTTCAGTAATGGTGGTTCCGGGTCGTGGTACTTGGTGGATCTCTGGAGTGCTAGTCCTGGACTAGGCTGGTGGGTTGATTTGAGTTTCTGGGTGCGGGTTACATGTTTACTGAGGTTCTCTGTTCCACTGGGTGATTATCTATCAGGAGCAGACCAGTCTGGGAAGGGTGTAGAGTCATTAGGGGAATGAAGAGTGCCTCCCTGCCCAGTGTAGCACGTCCGGTCTGACTGAGTAGAGAAAAGTTTGACTTATTTAATTATTAATTATTTAAAATGAGAGATTTAGTTCCATTTCTGTGTGTTTGAATCTTTTTATTTATTTATTTTAGAAACGATCATCCTGTGGCATGTCCTCCCCTGCTCCTGTTAAACCAACCTCTTCCACCCCAGGCGTGGCTCCACCACGGACTTGGTTCCACCCCAGGCGTGGTTCTACCCCGTGCAGTTAATCAGGGCGGACTAGGTGCTTGAAATGCCTTTCAGAAGAAACTGCAGCACCCAGAACCCCTCCTCTACAGGATCCTCCACAGGAACTCGGAAGACACCTGGCGAGGAGAGAACCTGCCACTGCCTGGAGTGCGGGAAGGGGTTTACTCACACGTGTCACCTGAAAGTACACCAGCGTGTCCACACGGGGGAGAAGCCGTACCACTGCTCGGAGTGCGGGAAGAGCTTCACTCGTCAGTGTCATCTTAAAATTCACCAGCGCGTCCACACCGGGGAGCGGCCGTATCCCTGCCTGGACTGCGGGAAGAGCTTTAGTGAACGAGGGACTCTCAAAGCACACCGGCGCATCCACACCGGAGAGAAACCCTATCACTGCTCGGAGTGCGGGAGGAGCTTCATCCAGCTCAGTCACCTCCAGGTACATCAGCGACTTCACTCCGGAGAGAGGCCCTACGTGTGTTCGGACTGTGGCAGGCGTTTCACTGTGCAGGGTAATCTCCAGCAGCACCAGCGCGTTCACTCCGGGGAGAAGCCCTACGTCTGCTCGGACTGCGGGAAGAGTTTTAGCGAAGGAGGAACTCTTAAAGCCCACCAGCGCGTACACACCGGGGAGAGACCCTATGTCTGTTCCGAGTGTGGGAGGAGCTTTACTCAGCAGAGTCATCTCAAAGAACACCAGCGGATTCACACCGGAGAGAAGCCGTATCGCTGCTCGGCGTGCGGGAAGGCCTTCAGGCACTCACACACTTTAAAGGACCACAAGTGCAGTAGGAGCCCGCCGGTTAGCTAACCTTCCAGAGGACCGCTACAGACATTTCAGTTAGCTGGAACGGTCACTGAGGTCATGAACTTCCAGGAACAGAGATCCAGTGGAACAATACTGACCAGGAACACTCCAGAACCCCCGGTTCTGTATACCCTCTCATTAGGAGCTGGTGTGTTTGGCATTAAGGCCGGTTTTAAATATTTCAGACGCTAACCGGTAAACTGATGCACTGGTTTCAGATCCGGTTATATGGGGGGGTGGGGCTCAGTGTGGCTAGCTAGAGACCTCTGGCTGCAGATGCAGCCCACCGCAGTCTCAGTAACCGCTCTGGAGGGTAAACGGTCTGAGATCTTCCTGAGAGAAACCAGTGTTGCGAGTGGCAGACAGAATCAGATGTGTCCAGACGTTTCCTTTTCCAGGATTTCCGATCACTGGAACAGTCCGAATGAAATGCCAGAATTACCATTTTCCATTTTAACTTTAACGGCACATTTACAGAAACGAACAAACCCATGTTGCGTTTGAATTTGAGGTATGTCTTTAATGATGGAGACTCAATAATAATCAGTTTGAATTAAACTCAAGAGATCCAGTCCTAAACACACAGCTATAATGTTCTGATTACAGTCGGGAGCGTGCTGCTGAATAAGCCCACCATGTTTCTGGAATATGGTCCTGTGTCACAAGCTGCTCCTGCTGTGATGGAGACCCACACTCGTCAGACTTCAGAGACCTGAACGTTATTTTTACCTGGGAACGTTAAAGCTGGTTCTGGTGTTTTTAAACCTTCAGCTGTAGAACCTGATTAATCTTTCAGTGGTCGAATCAGACTATGGGAATCTTATGAGTTCCACCTCTGTGTTTTATACAACGTCTAATCATCTATATGTCAAATCTAGTTTTTGCATTTATGAAAAGAAATGTTTTAATAAAAGTGAAAATATTACAGTTGAATTGTCCATTTTATTTCATGAGTTGCAGTGTCAGTTTGTGTTTATGGTTAGGGTTAGGTAATATTGTGTACTTTCAATATTTTTTATTTCTATTATTCTAGTGTAGTGACAACAGTAGCACTAATAAAGTTTTGCAATAACAAAAAAAATAACATTCAGCTAATGCTAGTGCTACATAGCCAGTCAGCAGCTTTCTGTTGAAAATCTGACTTTACATTTTACATCAAACGGAAAATTAAAAAAATATTTTTTTCTGTCGAAAACCATAAACATAACTACACCTGAACTGAGTAGGAGCTCTAGACCTAGAGACCTACAGGTGCAGTACAGTACAGGTAACTCATTAGTGAACTAGTTCAAACCAAGTTCTTATTAAACTGGAACTAAGTTAATTAATCTTAAACTGGTCAAAATTATTATTGTAATTATTAATAATTCAGTACATCTGAAGGTACATACTTTAGTACTGTTACTCTCCATACTTAAGTACATCTGAAGGTACATACTTTAGTACTGGTACTCTCCATACTTAAGTACATCTGAAGGTACATACTTTAGTACTGGTACTCTCCATACTTAAGTACATCTGAAGGTACATACTTTAGTACTGTTACTCTCCATACTTAAGTACATCTGAAGGTACATACTTTAGTACTGTTACTCTCCATACTTAAGTACATCTGAAGGTGCATACTTTAGTACTGGTACTCTCCATACTTAAGTACATCTGAAGGTACATACTTTAGTACTGTTATTCTCCATACTTAAGTACATCTGAAGGTGCATACTTTAGTACTGGTACTCTCCATACTTAAGTACATCTGAAGGTACATACTTTAGTACTGTTATTCTCCATACTTAAGTACATCTGAAGGTACATACTTTAGTACTGGTATTCTCCATACTTAAGTACATCTGAAGGTACATACTTTAGTACTGGTATTCTCCATACTTAAGAACATCTGAAGGTACATACTTTAGTACTGATACTCTCCATACTTAAGTACATCTGAAGGTGCATACTTTAGTACTGGTACTCTCCATACTTAAGTACATCTGAAGGTACATACTTTAGTACTGGTACTCCACTGTAGGAGGATTTCTATTTTAACTCAGGTACATGGTTTGTGTGAACTAAAGATCTTTTGATCTGAAGGTTTAATTCAGATGAAAATGTTTCAACGTGTTTGTTTTCTGTTAGAACTCTAAACATGTAGGGATGAAGTGCATTGTGGGTTATGTCCCGAGGTTTCTGTCTGAGTTTACAGTGTTGAGTTTTTGTTCTGAAATGTTTGTCAGTTTTATACATAAAGGTACGAACACAACACCATATTTAGACATTCCAGAAGGACCACGTGTACCACTTCAAAACTTTAGAGTACATTAAAATATAAAACAAAAAATGTAACTAATTTCTGATTATTGTTTGATAGACAGCAGTGAGGTGTAATTGTCTCACTCCTAGTCCCTTTATCTCTCCTTTATTTATTTATTTTGTTTACTATTTTTAGTTTTTGTGTGTATTTGAAGGTGCCGACTGAGCTCGGTTTATGGTATGCAAACAAGTATAAAGTGTTTGGGGCGCTAATTGTATCAGTGTAGTTCCCACTGCAGTCCAGGCGGGGGCGCTGACTGTATGATTGAGGTTCTCCCCCTCCAGAAAACGGGAGAAGGAGAAGCTCCGCCCCGCCTCCGCTCTCCCACAGTGCTGCTGGAGGGAGGTGAACAGGAGCTACTCTGGTGAATGTAGAACTCTGTTTACTCTGTATTCTTTCTACTGCACATGCGCACTGATGCTCGGAGAGACGCTCACTTTCAGAAGTGGAATATGGAGGCAGGTTATGTATGATACATGTTTGATGTGCGGCTATTAAAGCTAAGTAGGTGTGCAGAATAAGAGAGGCGGGGGGATCAGTTCTAATCTGAACCGAACCGAACCGAACCTGGGTTTAAACACTGCAGCAGCTGGTGGAGCTTGGTGGAGATGCTGGAGTTGGTGGCCTGGTCTGTTTCTCTGGGTGGTGAGAAGACACCAGCGCCACCCTCACGTGAAGCTTGGCATGATTGCCCCCGGGCGGTTCCGGAGCCGGGTCATGCTGTGCTCTGAAGCTACCTGGGATTCGCTGATTAGCTCCGTTCCCAGGTGAGCGTGTGCGCTGGGTCCTGCAGTGGGAGATATGAGGTTAACTTTTATCCAGGTGTGATCAGGGGCCACAGTGTTCAGCCCTGAGCTCCCAACACTGTGATCACCTGACACATCCAAACCAGCGGCTGAGCTGTTCTACTGTTCATGTGGAACTGACTGTCTTTCAGATGAGGTCATCCTTTATTAATCCCACAGTGAGGACAGTTACAGGTTTAGAGTTCCTTTACATGGCGTCCGTCTTCTCACCTGGTCAAACACGAGTGACCGCTCCATCAGAGTCTCTGTAAGGAGGAGATACAGGTATTATAAACGATGTGACCTCAGGGATTAATAAAGTGATCTATCTCTCTATCTCTCTATCTGTCTGTCTATCTATTTATCTATCTATCTGTCTGTCTGTCAGTCTGTCTATATATCTGTCTATCTATCTATCTATCTATCTATCTAGCTATCTATCCATCCGTCTGTCTATTTACATTTACATTTAAGGCATTTAGCAGACGCTCTTATCCAGAGCGACTTACAACCGTGCTTAGTGATCTGTTGGATAATATTCCAGTTAGTCGAGGAAGCTTAGAGCCTAAAACTCACTATCTATCTATCTATCTATCTATCTATCTATCTATCTATCTATCTATCTATCTATCCTTCTATCTATCCGTCTATTCGTCTGTCTATCTATCTATCTATCTATCTGTCTATCTATCTATCTATCTATCCGTCTGTCTGTCTATCTATCTATCTATCTATCTATCTATCTATCTATCCGTCTGTCTATCTATCTATCTATCTATCTATCTATCTATCTATCTATCTATCTATCTATCTATCTGTCTGTCTGTCTGTCTGTCTGTCTGTCTATCTATCTATCTATCTATCTATCTATCTATCTGTCTGTCTCTCTGTCTGTCTGAACAGTGTAGATAAAGGAGCTGATGGTCATATACGTACTGAATGTGCAGGTACTGTGTTGAGGAGTGTGAGATACAGTGGGTGACTGAAAGACTATTTAGGACCAGAAGTCATGTGACATCAGTATGTAAATTGGTTATAAAGTGGGCGTTACCTCAGGGGGTGGCTTGGGAAGACTGACCGTGTAGCTCACCGTGTGAGGTAGTGTCCGTGCGCTGTGATGACCAGCTGGCGGATTCTGCCATCACCATGCCTGAAAAACAACACGTCCCCACAAATTAATAAGACCTACTTGTTCCCATGCTTAGATCCATTCTGCCGCAGTTCTGCCCCCACGGAGCATCTGATTGGCTGATGTGTGGAGGTGTAGCTCCAGTGTTCCCAGGTAAGTTTCTTCAGAATTCCCACGACGGGATGGAGAGCTCCTGTATCTCTCCTGCTGCATTACTCCCTCCTGATTTAAATTCTTTCCCTTGTTCCTTCAGAAATGAATACCATCCTGCGGGAAGTCCTCTCCTGCCCCTGTTGTCTTCCCTCCTGAGCGCATCATCGTCGTGAGTCCATCAGGACGGGAAGCTCATGTTTTTAATCGGGGTGGGTTAAACGTTCGGAGATGGCCTTTAGAGGAAACCGCAGAACCCAGAACCCGTCCTCTAAAGGACGTTCCGGACGAGCGCAGAAGAAAGCTGGAAGGGAGAAAGCTCACCACTGCCAGGTGTGCGGGAAAAGCTTTACTCGCCTGTGTCATCTGAAAATCCATCAGCGCGTGCACACCGGGGAGAAGCCGTACGTGTGTCCATGCTGCGGGAAGAGCTTCTCACAGAGCTGTACTCTCAGAGCGCACCAGCGCATCCACACCGGAGAGAAGCCGTACGTCTGCTCCCAGTGTGGGAAGAGCTACAGTCAAAAGAGAAACCTCCAAGGACATGAGCGCACTCACACCGGGGAGAAGCCGTACGTGTGCTCAGACTGTGGGAGGAGCTTCAGCGTTCAGGGTTATCTCAGGGTGCATCAGCGCATCCACACCGGAGAGAAGCCCTACCGCTGCTCGGACTGTGGGAAGAGTTTCAGCGGTGGAGGAACTCTGAAAGCGCACCGGCGCATCCACACCGGAGAGAAGCCGTACGTGTGTTCAGACTGTGGGAGGAGCTTTACCGTGCACAGTCACCTCAGAGAACATCGGCGCATCCACACGGGCGAGAAGCCGTACCACTGCTCAGACTGTGGGAAGAGTTTCAACAAAGCGGGCACCTTCAAAGCGCACCAGCGCATCCACACCGGGGAGAAGCCGTACGTCTGCCCGGACTGTGGGCGGAGCTTTAGAGAAGGGGGCACTCTTAAAGCACACCAGCGCGTTCACACCGGGGACAGACCGTACGCGTGTTCACAGTGTGGGAAGAGTTTTAGAGACGGAGTGACTCTCAGAGCGCACCAGCGCATCCACACCGGGGAGAAGCCGTACGCCTGTACCGACTGCGGGAGGAACTTCACCTTCCGGAGTCATCTCAAGGAGCACCAGCGCATCCACACCGGAGAGAAGCCGTACTTCTGCTCCGAGTGCGGGAAGACCTTCAGACACTCCAACACTCTGAAGGAGCACAAGTGCAGTAGGAGGACGGAGGAGACTCAGGCGGTGTCTTAAGCCGCCAACTAGGTCCATATGTAGGGAATCAGGACATGGCTAGGCTAGGTCCCTGGATGTGGGGACACTGGGACATGGACGACAGGACAGCACAGACGGTGCAGCTGACCCGCTGTGCTGGGATTAGCCGTACTCGTGTTTGTGTGTTCACCGCAAAATATTTCCATGCCACGATATAAACGCACACTCTGTCTGACACAAGTTTCCTTCTTCTTGATATGAGTTAGTTACTAACTATTAGTACCCCAGAACATCAGTAACTAATATTTACATTTCTGTAATTTGATGTTTGTAGTTTGAGAATATTCTAGATTGACACTTTTATTCATAACTTACATTAAATAAACATTAGGGTTAGGGACGTCCCGATCGAGTCCCCCATCCCGATATCGAGTCCCGTCTAGATAATACATTTCAGAGTTCAAACGTCCAGTACGCTACACTAACGGCCTCGTGTGTGACTGATGTGGCTCTGCAGTGCCTGAGGGAGAGTCCTCCTGCGTGTTTATAGAAGTAGGATAAAGACCTGACAGGTGATCACACACCTTACTGAAAAGGTGCGGTAGGGCCGGGTCTGAGATGTGGTGTGGAGAGGGTGGAGGTGCTGTACGTGCGACCCAGCGACAGGCTGGTCACCCAGAGCGCTGAACTCAGCGACCCTCTCACCGGGGTCCTCTCTCTCTCCAGAAGGGTCCTCTCCTGGTAGAAGCTCCTCCAGCAGGTGCTGCTCCAGGGCCGATCAGATCGCGAGATCCCTAACTAGAGTAATGCGGATTTGATGAAGGTCATGAAGAGAACAGTCTGCATAAACAGATTTAAACCTCTCTCTGATCTTTAATAGTCATATGTAGGAAAAGGGACACTAAAGTTTAAACTAGTCCACAAATACTCACACAGTTACTCTAAAACTAATATGCAGCACGAGTGGAGCTCTCCTCCTCCATATCTGGGAGCCACATGGTATTTAAAAAATGACATTGCAATATTTTTGTGAAATTTAAATTCCGATATACAAACATACAGGACTTTTCACCCTGTGGCCTGAACAGCGTCCCACAGTCTGTTTGGAAATGAAGAATGATGGGGAGATTTATGTAGAGGAAAATAATGAACTAATAAAACGTAAAGGAAAGAGGAACCTTTCTGGTGTAATAGTTTACCTGAAAAGGTTTAAAGTTCTTCTTCCTGTTTCGAAGCCTCCAGCAGGTTCTCTGATTGGTCACGTCAAGCCCGGATGACCCTGCATGTGTTTGGACCTAATCAGGACGTATTGTGGTGTCTCCGGGCCGTGTTTAATTTAGTCTAAAACGAATTCTCGTTTGTGCTTCTCACTTTATTTACTTTTTGGTTCCGTTTATTCTCAGCACTCTGGTTCTAAAGGTAGGAGGTTAACCTGGGGCGTGTTTTAGTCTTGAGCTTATCGAACAGCACATGGTCTGAGTGAAAATGGGAATCTCCAGTCATAGATCAGACCCCTGAGTCCTGAGCTGAGCTTGGAGAAACTGAAGGAATGTTTCTCCCGACAGCCATCTTCAGCGCTCCCTACAGCAGCTGGATATAGCTGGAAGGTCTCTCACCTGCTAACAGCTCAGCTCCATCCTCAGTTCCAGGCAGGCTCTTAAGGTGGACCTAGCGCCTTCACAATGTGTACTGATAGCGGTGCTCTATGATCTTACTGGTTGGTGGAATCAGTCTTCAATCTTCTGCATGAGATTGATTTATAAAGATTTGGCTCGCCCCCACCTGGACTGCAGTGGAACTAAAGGTCATAGGAGCTGTTCCCATAGGAACCACAGAGCACAGACGAGCTCGAGCACCTTTACCCAGGTGGAACAGAAGATCTAAGGAGCGAATTGAATCCTAGTTTCACATCAGTGTAAACCAATAAACTACCACCACAGTAGGTTAGAATCAGACCTCCTGAACCACAGACACCGTGTCACTTCAAGCTGTTATTCTGTATAATAACAGACTATGATGTCACGCCCCCGAAAGGACCAGAGCACAGTGTTGAGGACTTGTCAAGTCCAGCACCACTTCTGATTTTTAGGATTCCTAATTGTCTACAGAATATGAGGGAATTCCAATAACTTTCCAATAGATCCATACAGTAGTGCCGGTGCAGAGGAAGGCATGTAAGGTCTCTTGGCCTCTTTGACACTTCAAAAAGGAAATGCCCAGCCAAGTGATACCCCAACATGGAACACAGGGATACGAAAGGACACCGCATGGGAAACACCAAAGACGGTCGTCCTCGGACACAACTCACCAAAAGACAATTACACCAACAGCACAACTACCAGTTTTACGCTGTGCAGTCAAGCTGAGAATGTTTACTCGCCTTACAAGCTGGAATATTTAAAATGTAATTATATAAATATTAAGACCTTTAGGGTAGTTAAATTAGACCATAGGTATCTGTCTACGCTGAAGGGGGAGGAGGAAAGTGGCTATCAGGGCTTCACTAGTTGGAAGTGTCTACCCTTGGTATGGGGTTCTGTTCACTTCTCAGGTTCAATGAAGAACATGAAAGAAAATTGTATCTGCAGGGAAGACACGACCATGCTTTACATTTCTGCTTCTATTTATTTAGCCCCATTTAGAAACCATGGAAACGGCGGAGGCTACACTGATATCGAGTCTCTGGACGTGCTGTATGTATATATGAGTCGGCTCTTTGAACAGATTCATTCATTCACACATGGCGCATCACCACTAGCCGCACTCCAGTCCAGGAGGTGGCGGTAGTGCACTGTTTTAGTTGGACCTCAACCGCTTGCCCACTGAGACGCCTCTGATCTCCGCCCCGCCTCCGCTCCTCCACAGTGCTGCTGGAGGGAGGTGAACAGGAGCTGCTCTGATGAAGGTAGAACTCTGTTTAATAGATCTACAGGGGCTTTCTACTGCACATGCGCACTGACGCTCAGAGAGACGCTCACTTTCAGAACAGCAGAGTGGAACATGGAGACAGCTCAGGAGCTGGTTTTGTCCAGACCCACCTGAGGAGGGAAGATGGTCTAGATCCTCGGTTCTAGACTGAAACAGTGATCTGGGATCTGTGCTTGTTGGGGTGGTTCAGTGGGGAGTGCTGTTCTGCTTTAGAGCAGACCTGGTCAGGTTGGTCTCGGAGGCTGATCCTGTTGTTCTCTTCTGGGTTCTGTGTTGTATATCCAGGTTCTATGACAGCAGCTCTAAAGATGTGCTGGCTGATGCGAATGTCTGGGCAGATTCGCTGATCTGGTGAATAAAGTTTATTGTATAAATGTAGAGGAGAATATCTGCTGGTTCTAGAGCTACTCCTGTACTGCTGGTACTGTATGTGTGGGGTTCTCTCTGGTGGGTTCCCTGGTGTCCTGGTTTTAGAAGCTGTTGGTTGAACAGTTAACACAGTCTGAAATAGTAATAATATAAATATGATTAAATATGATATAAATAATAATAATAATAATAAAGTTAACCTCACATTGTTTACACCAGTCTGTGGTAATCCAGCATGTTCCCCTTCTCTAGAAATGAACACCGCCATGCTGCCAGCATTTAGCTGTTTGAGGTGTCCACTCTGCTGTACCCACTAGCTCTTAGGGCTCTATCGTGAGGAGCAGATCAGACTGTTGAAACCAGACTGAAGATGGCACCCAGAAGAAACTCCAGCAGAAAGACAACATCCTGTGGTTCCCTGCACAACAGAACATCCCACAGACGTCTGCAGGAACACGCAGACCAGGACGGAACACACCTCTGCCTGGACTGCGGGAAGAGCTTCACTCAGCGGAGTCATCTGAAAGGACACCAGCCCATCCACCCCGGAGAGAAACCCCATCACTGCTCAGACTGCGGGAGGAGCTTTACTCTAAAGAGTCAGCTCCAGAGGCACCAGCGCATCCACACCGGAGAAACCGTACTACTGCTCCTAGCGCGGGAACAGCTTCAGGCATTTGGCTACTATACAGCGACACAGGTGCATTACGGAGGGAGAACTACCAACTCCTTAATTTGTCGGATATCAGACACGGAATAGCAGGGATGCACCAGCATGGGATTTCTGAGCTAACGCCAGTATCCCGTAGTGGGCCTCATTCACCTGTGTCTCTCTAAGCTTCCTCTTGAATGTGTTCTTGAGAAAGTCCTAGGGAGAAGTCGATGTCAGGTCCACGATGTGCTCCCACACTGTCCCGCCTTTGAGCCTGAGGGTGTGTTGATTCTGACCTGAAATTGTAGAACCCTAGCGTAGAGTGGGTTTTAAGAAGGAATGTCTTATACAGTACATATCCACTAAGGCCCAACCATGCAGTTCTATAAACCCAGAACCAGGATCTAGATCCACCCTGGATTAGCATTATCTAGGATTAATGTCTGGGGGGTGAAAAGTTCTGTAAATCAAACATCAGTTTTAAACGTTGGGAGAAATCTGACGAAGATGAGTTGTTGTTTGTTAAAGTAAATATCAGCCAGTGCGGAGATCATCCACAGAGCAGGCTAGAACCTCCCTGGACCGTCCTCCTGCAGATGTGTTCAGTTCCTCAGGGTTTCTGGGATGTCCCTCTTCAGGTCCTACCTCAGCTGCTCTGCAGGGTGCTGGTGTGTTTACAGACTTTGGTTCGTCTGTATATACGACACACTGAGCCACGAGGCTGATGAGAGCGTAGAATGCAGTGCTGGGGTGTCCTCGTCAAATCGTTGTTTGATGTGACTGTAGAAGACGTGGGGAGTCTAACTTCCTTATATCGTCATCAGTTCATCACAGAACCCACACCGGCTCCACAGCTGTGGATTCTCCAGCAGAACCTTCAGATTAACTCAACACCTTCGCTCTAAATTAGACAGGAAGGGTTTTTATTAAAGTATGGGTTAATATTTCACTAATAATTATCATATTCCCCTAATAAATATTAAATGTCTGTATTTGGTCTGTAGTTCCTGGTTCTGTACTGCTCGGTCATGTACACAGTGTCAGATTAACTTCCCTGTCTTTTGGAAGCTGGACTCAGGGTGTCCCGTGTGCTGATCTCAGCTGAGCAGGGCACCGATTGGACGTCGGCCTTGCCATAGCAACCACAGAACACGTTGGACCCTCTGCAACAATGACGTTTCCTCCTCCTTCACTTCGAGCATAACTGCTGTACGGGTTAACTGAGCCTGTCCACCCAGTCCAGATTTACACCCGCTAGCAGTGCTGGTGAACACGGCGAGCTGAGGGGAGGGCACTGCTTACCTGACCTTACCTGGGATCTGGATAATCAGTTCAGAGAGAACAGGTCCGTGTAGTTCCCCTGTAGTCCAGGTGGGGGCGCTAACTGTTATCAGTGTAGTCCCCCTGCAGTCCAGGTGGGGGCGCTAATCGTTTGAGTGAGGTTCTCCCCCTCCAGTAAAGTGGAGAAGCAGAAGCTCCGCTCCGCTCCTCCACAGTGCTGCTGGAGGGAGGTGAACAGGAGCTGCTCTGATGAAGGTAGAACTCTGTTTAATAGATCTACAGGGGCTTTCTACTGCGCATGCGCACTAAAGGTTGGAGACGACCACTTTCAGAACAGCAGGGTGGAATATGGAGACAGCTCAGGAGCAGCTTTTATCCAGATCCGCCTGAGGAGGAACGTTAATCTAGACCCTCAGACTCTGGATGGAGCCTGTTGGGGGTTTGATGTCAGGAATACAGTGTGAATCCACCACAGCCTCAGATCTGAGCTCTAGCACTTGGTTCTCCTTTAAAGGTGCTGTTTCTTTTTAAAACCATTAGCTCGGGTTAGAACCCTCTGCATGCTGAATAGTTTTTTGGATAATTTGTGTGGTTCTATATAGAACCGTTCTGAAAATTGTCATTTTGAACAACAGACTGGTTCTACTGTACCAGAACCCCCCCTCCCCTTTACAGAACGTGTAAATGGTTCCTCGAGTGCTTATGGTTCTGTATAGAACCCTCGGGTGTCTGTGATGTTCATCCGACCCGCCGGGCAGGCTGATGGAGCGGTAGAGAGGAGCTCCGTATGTGGGTTTTTCTGAGGAGGCCGCACTAGCGTCACAGTAACCCCAGCTAAAGGGTTAATCACGCACCAGAACAGCGGTGTGGTTCTACACAGGGTTCCACACCCCTCATTGTCTTAATGCAGTATCTTAGTGTTCCACGTATCTCCTGATTTAAGTTAGACGAATGCACAGCGGCTAACAGGGTCGGCTAGCGGCTAACAGGGTCGGCTAGCGGCTAACAGGGTCGGCTAGCGGCTAACAGGGTCGGCTAGCGGCTAACAGGACTCCCAGAACTCTGAGCAGTTTAGTGGAACCAGCTGCGAGTCTTCTCATGTGGGTTCTGATGTTCTAAACGGTGTTTTTAGATTCCTCGTTTAAACACTCCTTTAGCTTTATGGAAAATCGTTTATAAGGAGAGATGATCATCACCAGTGTAGGGACTGTAGTGTAGCTGGTTAGCCTAGCCTCCGAGCTACATAGCCAAACAAACTTCACCTTAGTCAGGACTTTATATCCTCCACTGTACAGTCCTGTGGAGTTTGGGCTCATGTCGTGTTTTATTGAGCTGTCTGCCACCACCCAGTAATAATCTGATGGTATATGATGTAAAATTAGAATAGATTAGATTAGATTCATCTTTGTCATTGTGCAGAGTAAAATATATTATTATTTACATAAAGTATAAAACAGAATGACTAACAATGAGATTATTGTACATGTGGTGGTATATAAATAAATATATAGGCTGTAGGTGTACATAGAATGTGAGATAAGGGGGTGGTATATGAAATAGAATATAATTTACTATACATATATACAGTAAGGAGTGAAATGCAAGATTGCACAGAGCATATGATGAGCAAGTTGTAACAGTGTAAGCAATAACTACAGATATAAATAGTGCAATATGAACAGAATTGCGAATATGAATAGAACTGTACAGGTATGAAATTTCAAAAAAGATGTGCAGAATGAGTAGTGCAAAAGTAGTACATAAACATAGCGTTAAATTATAAACAAACAGAAAAGTGTGTAACCCAGTGAAAGACTTTAAATGAACCCCATGCTGGATAAACGTGGCCATAAATGACCTGTTATGACCTGGCGGGTTTTTGGTGTAACCCAGCTGATGTTCTGTTAGTAGTGACCCAGCGCTGGGTTATGGATATGACCTCTCTGCTGAACAGTAAACCATAGAGACCATAGTATCTGTGGGTTCCTGGTGGTGTCCAAAAGTCACTGATGGGTTCTGGGGTATCTTGGGGGGTTGGCCTGGCAGGGTTTTGTCTGACAGGCTAACCGTTTCTAAGGGTTTAACAGGTGTACTGGCACTGATTCCAGGTGCGTTTGGTGGTTTCCTGTTGGGATCCAGTGGTGTATTACAGGAAATTAGTGGTCTCTAATGGTAACCATTAGGCTAATTCCCAATTTTCACAGCTTTTTGTAGGAGCTAGCAGTCTTTCGGTTCTTGTTTGGGGGAATTTTTGTTTGTGATCATTGTTTTTTTATTAGCAGGTAAGCATGTGGTGCACAAGAACTGCATTCATAGAGCCCAAGATATACCAGTAATGTTCTTCATAAGGCATAGCACAGATTCAGTAGTAGGTACATTAATAATGACTATTAATAAACTATTGATCAGTGCTACTCATACAGACAGAGGACATACATGTCAACGGAAAACTTATTATTAATATTATTAATAGTAATAATAATAATAATAA
The DNA here is from genome assembly GCA_024036415.1 of Prochilodus magdalenae. Classification (NCBI taxonomy): domain Eukaryota; kingdom Metazoa; phylum Chordata; class Actinopteri; order Characiformes; family Prochilodontidae; genus Prochilodus; species Prochilodus magdalenae. The sequence continues at coordinate 60,296 of JAMWET010004975.1, forward strand.
TTAAATCATTAAAAAATTAGTTTCACACTCAACTGTTAACAAATGTCACCAAGCATCTTGTTCATTTCAACAGTTCCCAGTCTGGGGATTGTTGTTTGTTCTGATTAGAGGGCTTCTAGAGAATTCTAGGCCGCTCTCCATGCACTTCGCTTTTTCGTCTATCCACATTTTAGACCAAGTCTGGGGCCATGGCATACCTTCAGCTTGTGCTTTTTGCGGGAGTCCTTTGAGGATTTTGAGATGTGTTTGGGACCATTAAGCTGTTCTCCTTTCTCTTTGATCTTTTTTTACAGACATTGTGATGTTTGTTTTACCTTTTTACCATTAGGCACAAATAATGTTCTATTTCATGTTGATTTAATATTGTACTAATTTATTCTTTCATGTTTTCCAGAAGTGATGTCCTGTTCCATATCTTCTCCTGCTCCTGGTGTCCACTCGCCTACACACCTTTAAACTTACCCCACATGCACAGCAAGTTTGTTGAAGTCAAGTGAAATGAGTGGTGAGAGTATGGTGTCTGCCACGAGCTCCAGTGCTCAGGAAACATCCTGCGGTTCTCACCACACTGACGGGTCTTACAGAGAAACAGAGGACAGTACAGGGGAGGAGAGAACTCACCGCTGTCCAGACTGTGGGAAGAGTTTCACTCTGCAGAGTGTTCTCAGAATCCATCAGCGCATCCACGCCGAGGAGAAGCCGTATCAGTGCTCAGAGTGCGGAAAGAGTTTTCATCAGCTGAGTCATCTCCAAACACACCAGCACGTTCATACAGGAGAGAAACCGTTTCAGTGCTCGGAGTGTGGGAAGGGTTTTACTACCAGCTCTAGTCTCCAAAGACACCAGCGCATTCACACAGGAGAGAAACCGTATCACTGCTCAGAGTGTGGGAGGAGCTTTACTACAGGTGGTAGTCTCCAAACCCACCAGCGTGTCCACACGGGGGAGAAACCGTTTGTCTGCTCAGAGTGCGGGAAACGTTTTAACGACTCGTGTAATCTCCAGAGACACCAGCGCATCCACACCGGAGAGATGCCGTTTCACTGTCCGGACTGTGGGAAGGGATGTACCACACATGCTAGTCTCGAGAGACATCAGCGCATCCACACGGGAGAGAAACCCTTTCACTGCTCAGAGTGCGGGAAGAGCTTCAATGACGCATGTCATCTCCAAAGACACCAGCGCATCCACACGGGAGAGAAACCCTTTCACTGCTTGGAGTGCGGGAAGAGCTTCAATGACGCGTGCCATCTCCAAAGACACCAGTACATCCACACGGGAGAGAAGCCGTATTTCTGCTTGGAGTGTGGAAAAAGTTTTACCCAGCAGAATCACCTGCAGAGACACGAGCGCATTCACACGGGCGAGAAGCCGTATCTGTGCTCCAACTGCGGGAAGAGTTTCACCCGAAAGAGCTATTTCCAGAAACACCAGCGAATTCACACCGGAGAGAAGCCGTATCACTGCTCCGAGTGCGGGAAGAGCTTCAACCAACTTAACAATCTCCAGAGACACCAGCTCATCCACACGGGAGAGAAACCCTATACCTGTTCGGAGTGTGGGCGGAGCTTCAGACATTCCATTTCTTTAAAGCATCATAAGTGCCCTGTGAAGGAGGTCACAGCTCATGAAATAGAGTTGGTCTTATAAGAGAGTACACTCCTCAGCAGCTTCTGAAGTTCCATCGGTGTGCGTTTGTGTGTTCAGGTTAGACATCGTCTGGTGGGTCAGTGTGGGGGAGGAGTGACCAAGACTTTCTGCTCACGAGGCTGAACTGCCTTTGTCATGGTGATTATTGTGTATGACGATTAGTAATCATGCATACATGCTTATGTGTGACAATGTTCATTATGGCAACAGGATATTAAAATTTTGATTGATCATAAACCTGTCTCGGTGCAGGAGTCTCCGTTTCAGGTGGTTGATGCCCCTGTCCAGGGTAGTCTTCCTTTGGGACAGTGCTGGGTGGAGGCATGTGGACACAGTGATGAACAGCAGTCTAACAGGGCGAAGTAGCCTGCAGCCTGAATCGTCCCCTGAGAGTTAGAATAGGAGCAGGTATCCCTGTATCACACCACCTTTCTTTATGACGGTGTTCAGTGGTCATACAGGAAACGAGGATAAGGTGGTTGTAGTTGTTTTTAGAGTGGGTTTTTAATTCATTCCTTTTTGATGTATCATTTTTGGTGATGAACTGATTATTTAATTTTCCTTCTTTTTCCTTTGTAAATTAATTTAGTCTATGATGTTAATATAGATATGTCAGCAAAACCATTTATAACCAAGCAGTTATTCTTCTATTTCAGTTCTTGTGTAACATCTCTAAGACTGTGCATCTAAATGTGTGACATTAAAAACTAGTGTATGCAAATCAGTAATCTGGGAATCTCCCCCTCCAGTCCAGGTGGAGGCGCTGATTGTATCCGTGTAGCTCTCCAGCAGAACCTCCGCTGTTCTACAGGAGCTGCTCTGATGAAGGTAGAACTCTTCTGTATCGTTAAGAGTTTCTGTGCTGCGGCTCAGAGAGAAACGCAGGTTCAGTCCTCTGTATGTCTGTACATACTGAGGTACTGACCATAAAAGCTTCACCTCTCCACATATCTATATGATTTAACCGAGGAGCTTCAAGACGGTGTTATTTTAAAATCAGACACGTTAAAACAAACATGATTCTTCAAGGGTTCTTTGGAAAACCGAGCGACCCAAGGATCTAGATCCATTTGCAGACCTAAATGAGTCTTAAGATGGCTGTGGTTGAATGTGTATGGTTCTAGGTAGCTCCACTGGAACAGTAGAAACTTGAATGTTTTAGTGAATTGAGTTACTTAGTGGAGTTGAACCCTGATTTGTCATTATTGAGCAATTTAATAGACACATAAAGAATATAATACAGAACAAAAATATAAACAAAGGTCTAGACACTAACCCAACATAAAAGCCCAAATTAGCCCAGTGTGGGGTCAGAGTAACACAACACTTTTTTTTCTTTGGTACGCGCTTCATCATAGATCTTGTTCCTCACCATCTGAAATCTCAATTTTCCCAGATCTTTTTCCTAGTATTGTACAAAGACAGTCTGCAGAGAAAGAACACACGAGGTCATGCAGTACAGCCAGCTGAGATTGTAGTTGATTTGAGAATCTCCAGTTCACAGTGTGATCTCATCCATCAAAGACACTCCACTCCTGAATCCTGCAGGTCATTGTTACTGAGGTCCAGCTCCTTCTGGGAGGATTTATCTGGTTTCAAAACTGGGTTAGGGTTAGGGTTAGGGTTTCACATGTGTTTCAACAACATCAGTCTGCAGACAGACAACACAACAGGTTGTGCAGAACTGTCCGTTGAGTTTGTAGTTCTAGCTGAACTGAGAATCTCTAGTTTCGCATGTGAACCAGAACCGCATTTCCAAGAATGTGATCTGAATTCCTTTCTTGTTTTTAGAACAGATAATAGAGCATCTCAAGTATATATATTAGCCATATATAAATCAGTGGTTCTGACCACATGACACCATAAATACACAGAGGGGCTTGAGATGAGTACTTCCCTGCCTGCGCTGTACTGGTGTGGTACCCCTGGGCCCAGCTACAGCTACTTTCTGTTGTGTCAGGCTGGCACTTTAGATAGGTATGGGTCAAAAAAAAACCGAACAGCCAAACTTTACTTCTCCAGACTCTGTACTTTTGACCTAAGAGGATAGCAGGTTTTAAAAGTGTTGTGAGCTGGTGGAGAGAACGCTAAGTCACAGGAGGTAATACGTATAGGGTGTGCAACATATCCAAGATGATTCTAGGGTTGAGGAGTTACAGGCCTTTCAGGATTAATAATAGGGAAAGTTAAAGAACAAATAAACATGTTTTAAAGATTTAGTGATTCCATTTTGGGAACTTTAGATAAAAACATCTTTTACGTATAATTTTGGAATTGAGATTGCATGTTTTTTCTGTTTTCTTGGATTCAATGACTACATTTTGCAAACAAAGTTTAAGTAACTAAAATATATTTTTTGGAATTGAAATGTTTGGAATCAAAAACCTTTTTATTAATTTGGCCAAAATATCTTTTTATTGGTATTGCACATTTGGAATTAACATCACTTTATTTTTCATTATTTAGTCCCAAATATCTATTTTTGAACCTGGAGTCATACATTTTGATTCAAGTAGATTGCAAATTATAAGACCAAATATACATTTTGCTGTAATTGTGATTCTAGCCTTCCAAAAATTTAATATGTATCCCTTTGTGTCACTGGAACATATAGGAGGGCACCCCTAAAATATTAGACTGTATATTCAAGCCTACAGCGTGCACAACATATGGGGGTTCGATGATTCTAGAGTCAACAATCCGGGCGCTACAGGCCTTATGCTAGGGCCCCAACTGAGAGGATGTGATGTGGTGTGAGGCAGTACAAGGCTGCACTAGGGTCAAAGCTTGAGTACCCTAGGGCACGCTTCCAAGAACAGGATGTGAATCCCTTTCGTTTCCCATTGGAGTAGATCCTAAATATAACATTCCAAATCCAAAACGCGAGTCTCTAAATCAGCAGTTCTGCCAGAAAGACTCAGCAGACTTAAGTGATGGAAATTGTATTTTAATTCTCAATAGGTGTATGTCATGTCACTTTTGCTGTGAATGGCTACAGGTACACTTTTTAGGACTTGGTCATGTGATTTAGGCTATTTTAGCGATTTCAGTCATTTCTCCCTAACTCTAAGGCCTAGCAAACCCAAACTGGGATACGCTGTACGTGCTGAGCCTCCCACTAAGTTTCATGCTCCTGAAGTGGCCATGCCCCCGAATGACACATCTGAGATTTGTACTCCTGTGGTTATGCATCCCCTTCATGGGCAGTATCTCCTTGGCTGTATCTCCACTTGGATTTGTTTTATGTTTTGACAGCCCGATCAACATATCCAAGTTTTATCGTCCTGTGACCTCGTCATTCCTTCTGGCACTCATTCTCTTGCGTCTTTGGCTTCTGCCTAAAGCCGGAGTGCTCTAAAGTCCGTATGTCCTTGACCTTTGACCTAAGGATCATCAAACTCGTAAGTGTTGTATGTTTTGACATCCGAACAACATATCTGAGTTTTGGGCCCGAGATGAGTGCATCCATGCTTGTTCCATACTGGTCTGGTTCCTTAAGTCCCATCTCTAGCTATTTTTTATTCCCTCCCACCTGGTCTGGCGTGCCAGTATGTCATCAAGCAGCTCCCCCGAATCCCCCACATCTATTTTCAAACAGGTACAAGGTACTAAACCCTAACAGCATGCAATATACGTTACCCCTGTCCAAAGAGTCTAGTATGTGGTTGCTTTCTGGCTGCCAGTTTTTTTAGTTTTCCTGTGGTATAAGCGAAGTAAAAATGAGTAACATCATTACAAACAAGAAGATTGGGATCCAGTGCAGTTCCCCCGGCAGTCCAGGTGGGGGCGCTACTTGTATGAGTGCGGTTCTCCAGCCCCAGTCAAACAGAGAAGTAGAAGCTCCCTCTGATGTCTGCACCCCTCCGCTCCTCCACAGTGCTGCTGGAGGGAGGTGAACAGGAGCTGCTCTGATGAAGGTAGAACTCTGTTTAATAGCTCTACAGGGATTTTCTACTGCACATGCGCACTGATGCTCAGAGAGACGATCACTTTCAGAGCAGCAGAGTGGAACCTGAGCCAGTACAGTCAGTTGAGCTTGTAGTTTATTTGAGAATCTGAAGTTCACAGTGTGATCTCATCCAGCAAAGACACTCCACTCCTGAATCCTGCAGGTCATTGTTACTGAGGTCCAGCTCCTTCTGGGAGGATTTATCTGGTTTCAAAACTGATCCAGTGTTTCACATGTGTTTCACCTAAGATTCAACAACATCAGTCTGCAGACAGACAACACAACAGGTTGTGCAGAACTGTCCAGTGAGTTTGTAGTTCTAGCTGAACTGAGAATCTCTGGTTTCGAGTGTAAACTCCTCAGCCCAGGAAAGAGTAGCTCCACCTCTACATATATTTTCTTTGGAGGTGACATTTCTGAAGTCATTGCTACTGAGATCCAAGTATTTCAGAAAGTTAATTAATTTATTGTTTAACTGCATCAGTGCGGTTCCCCCTGCCGTCCAGGTGGGGGCGCGAATTGTACCAGTGTAGTTCTTCCTGCAGTCCAAGTGGGGGCACTAATGGTATCAGTGAGGTGCTCCACCCCCAGTAACGTGGAGAAGGAGAAGCTCTGCTCTGATCTCCGTCCCCTCCTCCGCTTCTCCACAGTGCTGCTGGAGGGAGGTGAACAGGATCTGCTCTGATGAAGGTAGAACTCTTCTGTATCGTTAAGTGTTTCTGTGCTGCGGGTCAGAGAGAAACGCAGATTCAATCCTCTGTATGTCTCTACATACTGAAGTACTGAGCATAAAAACTACCCGACCTGACCTCTCTAGACCCAGCTGAGGAGTAGAACCTAGATCCAGAGCCCCACTTCTTGAATTGGGTCAGAAATACCGTTTCTCCATAATTAACTGAGGAGCTTCAAGACGGTGTGATATTAAAATCAGACACGTTAAAACAAACATGATTCTCCAAGGGTTCTTTGGAAAACCGAGCGACCCAAGGATCTAGATCCATTTGCAGACCTAAATGGGTCTTGAGATGGCTGGAGAATGTGTATGGTTCTAGGTAGCTCCACTGGAACAGTAGAAACTAGAATGTTTTAATGAATTGAGTTACTTATTGGAGTTGAACCCTGAATCCTCCTGAATCCTGCAGGTCATTGTTACTGAGGTCCAGCTCCTTCTGGGAGGATTTATCTGGTTTCAAAACTGAACCCAGTGTTTCAGCACAGAGTAGCTGCACTTCTACATTTCTTCTATGGAGGTGACATTTCTGAAGTCATTGCTACTGCACTCCAAGTATTTTAGGAAGGGTTTTTTTGAGTGCTTAATTAAAGATCTTTGGTCTTAATCATCAGAAATTTGGAATGTAGGGATAATTTTTATTTTACTTTCCAAATGTCTCCTTCTATTCCAAGTTGTGTGTTTCAGTGTACTTAAAAACTGTAAAAAATAAAAATAAAAAAAAAACTGGCAAAAAAAGTGCAGGGTAGTGAGGCTCCAGAACCAGGGCTGGGAAACGCTGACCTAGGACGAACACATTGTAGTCCTGGCTTGTGTCTCATTTCTCATTGATCTGTTTTCAATTTAATTGATGTAAATAATTTGTTCTTTCTTTTCCAGAGGTGCGGTTCTGCTGCACGTCTTCTCCGCTCTTGGTGTCCATCTGCCTTAAATTTACCTTCAGAATTCCAACAAGAGAGTTCCCCCCAATAGTAATCCGTCTCCCAGGGGAACAGAAGTATGACAGTATGATGTCCAAAAGCAGCTCCAGCACATCCACTGGTACTCCCTACTCCGACACATCTTACAGAGGGGCAGACAAGCAGCGAGCCCACGCCTGTCAGGACTGTGGGAAGAGTTTTACTAAGCAGAGTGTTCTCCGAATACACCAACGCATCCACACAGGAGACACACCCTATAGCTGTTCAGAGTGCGGGAAGAGCTTTCGTAATGGAGACGCTCTCCGGAAACACCAGCGTGTCCACACGGGAGAGAAACCCTTTCACTGCTCAGAGTGCGGGAAGAGCTTCAATCAAAAGGGTCATCTCAAAGCACACCAGCGCATCCACACGGGAGAGAAACCGTATCACTGCTCAGACTGCGGCAAAATATTTACCTCAAGTAGTTCTCTCCAACACCACCAGCTCCTCCACACGGGGGAGAAACCCTACCGGTGCTCAGAGTGTGGGAGCAGTTTTACTAAGCTGAATAACCTCCAAACACACCAGCGCATCCACACCGGAGAGAAGCCGTATCACTGTCCCGAGTGCGGGAAGAGCTTTCGCCATGTAGGTAGTCTCCGGATACATCAGCGCATTCACACTGGAGAGAAACCGTATCACTGCTCGGCGTGCGGGAAGAGCTTCAACCAACTCTATCATTTCAGAGTACACCAGCGCATCCACACCGGAGAGAAGCCGTATCACTGCTCAGACTGCGGGAAGAGCTTCACCACAAAGAGTGATCTCCAACAACACCAGCGCGTTCACACAGGACAGAAACTGTATTCATGTTCAGAGTGTGGGTGGAGCTTCAATAAACTGAATAACCTTCAAGCACACCAGCACATTCACACCGGAGAGAAACCGTTTCACTGTTCCGAGTGCAGGAAGAGCTTTACTGCACACAGTAGTCTCAAAACCCACCAGCGGATTCACACCGGAGAGAAACCCTTTCAGTGCTCGGACTGTGGGAAGAGCTTCACTACGCACGGTAGTCTCCAAACCCACCAGCGGATTCACACCGGAGAGAAACCGTTTCAGTGTTCAGAGTGTGGAAGGAGATTTACTACACGCAGTAGTGTCCAGAAACACCAGCGGATTCACACAGCTGAGAAACCGGAGTGTGCTCAGAGTGTGGGCGGAGCTTCCGGCACTGCATTACTTTAAAGGGCCATAGGAGCCCTTATGAAGAAGTGCACAAGTCCTGATGAAATTTGTACATGAAGTTTGTTGAGAAGGCTTTCAAGTGTGTTTGTGAACACAGCCTCTCTGGGGTGGTGGTCACGTGAGGAACACTGATGAGGACTTGGTTGGACTGTATGTGATTATCATTGTGTGATTGTTGTCCATAATGACTGTGCATACATGACTATGTGTAAAGACAATGAGAGCGTGACCGGTCAGGCCACTGCAGTCTCGGTCTAGGGTCAGTGAATCCACTGTCCAGTGTAGTCTTCCTTCAGGACAGTGCTCGGTGGAGACTGTGGACACGTTGCTGTATGTTAATCTAACAGGAAACTGGAAGCTACCGTCACCCTGGATCCATGAGGTAACGTACACTGTGGGACTGACTCCAAATGAGTTGGGACGGCTGGTCAAATAAAACAGACAGCAGTGATTTGTTGTGATTTGTAAGTCCTGTTTGAGCGGTGTTTATTGGAAGTCAGTGTAAATGCGTTATTGATGTTCAGTATGACAGTAAACCGTATATACAGTATTAATGTAAACTGGGTATCTACTGTTTCTGTATTTCTGTAATATGTAGTTAAGAAGAGTTAAATGTTTGGGGCGGAGCACGTTACCACAGTGTTTTGGGAACAGTGGGCACGGGTTGTTGTGGTGAAAACGGGACGTTGTTGACCGTTCTGTGTTTGCTGAGCATTTTCCAGACGGCTCTCACTGTCCCGCGAGTCTAGTATATGGTTGCTATCTGGGTGCCCCAGATTCCCCCTGCAGTCCAGGTGTGGGCACTAACTGTATCTGTGTAGTTCCTCCAGGGTCCGTGCAGGCCCCCTGCCCTGCACTGTTTAATGCTTTCCTGCTCCCAACACACCTGATTCAACTCATCAGCCCATTAACAAGCCCTCAGGGCTTAGAATTGCAGGTGGTACTACGGTAATCATCAGAGAGCTCGTTTATTGAACGTGTTTGGTAACGCTGTGTAGTGATGCTCATCGTAAGCTGATTTTGGAGTGACTGCTCTGAACCTGAACTCTAATGTTCCCAGTATTCCGATGGTTCTGTTCTGGGGTTCCAGCACCAACATAATGTTCCTAAATTTTAGGAGCACTTGTGGTCTGGAGGTTAGGGACCAGCCTTGCAGTTGGAAGGTTGCCAGTTAGATTTCCTGAACCGACAGGACACGACTGTTGAGCAAACCCCCAGCTGCTCCCCGGACACTGTGTGTAGGGCTGCCCACCGCTCTGGACGTGTGGGCTAACTGCTAATGATGTGTTTGGCTGCACAGAGGCGTTAGATGTGGAGGTTGAATTTCTCTGTCTGTAGGTACAACTGACAAAAATGGTTCTGATCTTTAGAAAAAGCACCACTGTAGAGTCGGTTCCTGTTGTACGATCTTATTTTAATCAATAGAACCCCGAGAACCCGAGAACAGGCTTGGTAATCTGTCCATAGATAAAGATCGTAGAATCAGCTATTACCCGGAGCTGACTGAGGAGGGAAGATGATCTAGAGCCTCAGTTCTAGACTTGTTGTTACACTGCTGTGTGCTGAAAGTGTTGAAACGGTGTGTAGGAGGGAGCAGGAGTATGGAATGGGTTCAGGACTCTGGGACGGATCAGGACCAAATCGAGCACCTTAAAGAATTTCCCTCTGGGATCAATAAAGTATCTATCTATCTATCTATCTACAGGTAAGGGCCGTCTTTATGATGATGAATACGATGAGATGAGGAACCAACTAGAACCAGTCTTTACATGTTCTCTACGGTACCAGACAGTGATGCTGCAAGTTAAAGGGTTCTAGGTGATTCCGGACGTTCTAAGCTGTTGTTCTTATTGAGTCTTGGGTTCTCCTGATGTTTGTTCCTTTTGCTCTGAGGGAGTTTTCCCTGACACAGTGCTCAGGTACCAGTGTGAGTGTAGAGATTAGCTCGTTGTTCAGCACCGTCATACAGACGTAGCAGAACCTATAAGAGTGTAGAGACATATTCAGCATGTCCTTTAAAGATGTAACTGCTGCATCACTGGTACCATGGAGAACCAGAGCCATTTTAATGGTTCCAGTGCTGTTTAACACCAGTACCTCTCATTTTGGTTCCATGTTCTTGCGAGTCAGCTAGGTGATGTGTGCTGTATAGATGCTGTGAGGTTCTAGATTGAGGAGCTTGAGTATTTATTCTGAAACCTTTACACACTGGATCATTTAAATCATGTGACCAGGCCTGTAATGTCTGAGAGGTTCTCTTTTGGGCACTGGACTGATGGTAGATGTTTGGGATCATGTGGACACAGAGCAGAGTTCCAGCGACGGGTAGAAGACGTGGACGACGTCGTTCGGGATCCACACGGACAGACACTTTACCAGGGCTTTAACTGAACAGGCTGTTGCTCCATAACAGCTACGAGGCTACACCAGGTATGTGCTTCTTAGCTCCGTAACACCTCGCAGATCAGGGCTATCTAGAACTTCAGATTACGTCTTACGAGTTCCGCAGTACGGAGTGTAGTGAGACCCTAATTTCATTGGTAAGTCTATTGGAAACGCAGCTGTCCAATCAGGGCTACCCTCTCGGTACTCTGGTTCTGATTTACAATGGAGACCAATTTAGGGAGGTTCTAGATAACTGAGTGTATGAGTGGTGGTGTAAGGTTAGGAATGTTAACCAGCGGTTCAGCTCTATGTCAGGACTGAGGGACACGCACCCACACCCTTACAGTGAAGAACGTGAGGATGGTTTAGCACCATCACACGGTGTTAATGTTTATGGGCTGGAATGAAGATCTAGCACTGTTCTAAACTCAGGGAGAGTCACACAGGTAGAACCGGCTGAGGCTTTTATTCCGTGGTCCCCTTCCTTTCAGTAATACAGAAATAAACCAGAAGAGTTTAATGTATTAAAATATAAATAGAACTTTTATAAAAAATAATAATACTGAGATATGTCCCTGGGTTATACACTCCCTCACACACGTCCCATTAACACTGAGGCCTCCAGACACCTCCTGGAGCTGCTACAATCAGGAACCTCCCTCAGTCTCTCTGGAGCTGGCTGAGAGAAAGTCGCTGCTCCTCCTCTCGGATGCTGCGGTCCAGTCTCTCCGTTTCTGACTGCAGAACCGGAGGAACCAGCTGCTCTGATACGACAGCCAGAGACCGGCTCAGGTCCTCCCTCAGCGACTGCAGACTCTCGCTGTTCTTCACTGAGCGATGAATGAACTCCACCCGCTCCTGATGATCCACAGCCAGCAGCAGACGCAGATGTTCCACCTGCATGTTCAACACAGAGACAGAATCACCGTCTGTCCTTGCGTCCGCCCGGGCAATCCTAAACCCCAGCCAGATACGGACTCACCGTCTGTCCTCACGTCCGCCCGGTTAATCCTAAACCCCGGCTAGATACCGACTCGCCGTCTGTCCTCACGTCCGCTCGGTTAATCCTAAACCCCAGCCAGATACCGACTCGCTGTCTGTCCTCACGTCCGCCCGGTTAATCCTAAACCCCGGCTAGATACCGACTCGCTGTCTGTCCTCACGTCCGTCCGGTTAATCCTAAACCCCAGCTAGATACCGACTCGCCATCGGTCCTCATGTCCACTCGGTTAATCCTAAACCCCAGCTAGATACCGACTCGCTGTCTGTCCTCACGTCCGCCCGGTTAATCCTAAACCCCGGCTAGATACCGACTCGCCGTCTGTCCTCACGTCCACCCGGGTAATCCTAAACCCCGGCTAGATACCGACTCGCCGTCTGTCCTCACGTCTGTCCGGTTAATCCTAAACCCCAGCCAGATACCGACTCGCCGTCTGTCCTCACGTCCGCTCGGTTAATCCTAAACCCCAGCTAAATACTGACTCGCCGTCTGTCCTCACGTCCGCCCGGTTAATCCTAAACCCCAGTCAGATACCGACTCGCCGTCTGTCCTCACGTCCGCCCGGTTAATCCTAAACCCCGGCTAGATACCGACTCGCCATCGGTCCTCATGTCCACTCGGTTAATCCTAAACCCCAGCTAGATACCGACTCGCCGTCTGTCCTCACGTCCGCCCGGTTAATCCTAAACCCCGGCTAGATACCGACTCGCCGTCTGTCCTCACGTCTGTCCGGTTAATCCTAAACCCCAGCCAGATACCGACTCGTTGTCTGTCCTCACGTCCGCTCGGTTAATCCTAAACCCCAGCCAGATACCGACTCGCCGTCTGTCCTCACGTCCACCCGGGTAATCCTAAACCCCAGCCAGATAGATACCGACTCGCCGTCTGTCCCCACGTCCGCCCGGGTCATCCTAAGGAAGTATGTCTGCACTAAACAGTTTCAGTGCAGGAAGGAAACTACTGAAGCTCCTAGAAGCATCAGGCAGCAGAACTGTGGGCCCGGTTTGATTTTCTTCACACGCGGTTCCACTCACAGCAGTGCCCTCCACTGAACCCTGGAGATTACCGCTCGTCTCCAGCTAAAGGAGAAGACACCTGATGGGACAGCACTGGGTCTCTGTGAGATCACACAAGCCATCAGTGGAGCCCGTCTACCCTCTCTGAGCTGATCTCGTCTTTCATATCTCTTCAGATCGTTACCACAAGCTCCTCACCTGCTGGGTCAGGTCACCTGTCTGGTCTCTCAGTCTCTTCAGCTCATCAGCTTCGTCCTGCAGAGAGAACCACCAACGCATCAGCCAGAGTCTCCACTAGACCGGAGTACACACACCCAGTACAGGTTAGAACATGAGCTCCAGCCCCAACCAGCACCACCATCTTCATCAGGAGACCTGCTCTCTGACCTGCTGAGATTCCAGGAGATCCTGAGGTCATGTGACGTTCAGGGGTGGCTTTAATGTGTGAACGTCTCTGATCATTTCATCTTTTGATCTGGTGGAAACTGAACCGGCACCGTACACAGTCTGACACGAAGAGGATACGGATCCACAAATCCACCCCTACCTTAAGAGGTGTGGTGTGGTGAAATGTGCAGAAGTGTGCAGTCTGGAGCAGTGTGTGAAGTGGACAAGTGTGCGGTGTGGTGAAATGTGCAGAAGTGTGGTGTGGAGCAGTGTGCAGAAGTGGAGTGTAGGCTACTGTCACAGCTAATTTATCAGGACACCATCTTCACCGCCTGAGGCTCTGAGGTGAGGGTGTGCGGCGGCTGCTGCGTGTGTGTGTGACTGTGTTCAGTAGTTCAGGAAATCCAGAGTGATGGTGTTTAACGTCTAAAGGCCTGACTGTAAATCAGCAGCAGCTCCGAGCCGCTGAGCTCGGGGGCGGAGCGCTCACTGCTCCTCCTCTGAACACACGGTCTGATAACTCCAGTTACCCTGAACACTCACACCTCCCAACGAACAACCGAAACTCCCCACACGGACCCCTGTAACGAGGTAATCATGCTTTCCCTCTCGTGTGAGGTTCTTCAGGAAGATATGGGGTGCGGTTCTGCCAGTGACGGTAAAAGCCCTGTAATGGTTCATACCTGTGTTCCAGAGTCGCGCTGTGGCAGCTGCTGTTTCAGTCTGTTCCTCTCCAGCTCAACCTGTCACACACCAAACACCGGTCACACACAGATACCAAACACACCGTCAAACACCGGTCACACACGGACACCAAACACACCGCCAAACACCGATCACACACGGACACTAAACACACCGTCAAACACCGATCACACACGGACACCAAACACACCGGCAAACACCGGTCACACACAGATACCAAACACACCGCCAAACACCGATCACACACGGACACCAAACACACCGCCAAACACCGATCACACACGGACACCAAACACACCGCCAAACACGATCACACGCGGACACCAAACACACCGTCAAACACCGGTCACACACGGACACCAAACACACCGGCAAACACCGGTCACACACAGATACCAAACACACCGCCAAACACCGGTCACACACGGACACCAAACACACCGCCAAACACCGGTCACACACGGACACCAAACACACCGCCAAACACGATCACACGCGGACACCAAACACACCGCCAAACACCGGTCACACACAGATACCAAACACACCGTCAAACACCGATCACACGCGAACACCAAACACACCGTCAAACACCGATCACACACCGATCACACACGGACACCAAACACACCGTCAAACACCGGTCACACACAGATACCAAACACACCGTCAAACACCGGTCACACGCGGACACCAAACACACCGCCAAACACCGGTCACACACGGACACCAAACACACCGTCAAACACCGGTCACACACGGACACCAAACACACCGCCAAACACCGGTCACACACAGATACCAAACACACCGCCAAACACCGGTCACACACGGACACCAAACACACGGACACCAAACACACCGTCAAACACCGGTCACACATGGACAGGACACACCTGACCTTCACCTGAACTCTCACCATACAGTACCGCTATCAGCACAGATACAGCACCTAAACACAGTGAGCACGCTGGTGCAGTAGAACCCGGCAGAAAGTAATGTTCCAATGTTCCTGCGGTACACCAGAAAGGGTTCTCTGCATGACACTGTAGAACAAATAGATTCCCTATACACCCAAAGAACCGCTTGGTGGATGGTTCTCTGTAAAAGAATCATCCATGTGTGGAGGTTCTATTTAATGTCTACAGAACCTCCACACACTGTAAAGGCTAGTGTGGAGGACCATGGACCTGAAGTGGTTCTACTGCGTTAGTAGCACCTTGGTGAGACGTTCTGTATTTCGGTGTTGGTTTTTAGGTGCGGAGTTTCTAATGAGGTTCTCAGCGGTTAGGTGCAGCGTGTGCGGGTGGGTGTGCGCGTGTGCTGGGTTTTGAGAACTCCCAGTTGGGTCCATCACTAGTTTGTATATGTGAGAGTGCTGTTGGGATGTCTGCGGTGGGTGCCAGTGTGCGGCAGTGCGGCGTACCTGCTGTAGAGTTAGGCGGAGCTGCTGCCTCTCGGTCTTCAGCCTCTCTATACGCTGCTCCTGGCGGCTGTTCCTCTGCTGTAGCGCCCTCTGCTGGAGCTCCAGCTGAGCCACAGCTCTCTGCAGGGCTTCAATGCGCTCCACACCCTCCTCCTCACACACCTTCCACACAGCCACACAGCACTGTTAGACCACACGCAGGACCGTTCAACTGGATTCTGATACATGTCTATATAGAGGGTCCTCCACGACCTGTTCGGCCCGGCTGGTGATTATAGATGATGAGGCTGAACTGAAACGGAGACTGTGAGGTACAGACCCTGGACAGACGAGGGTTCTGCAGGCGGGGATCCAGTTTGGGCGGTGGGGGACAGGGGAAGCCTGTTGGGCCATGTTACAGACGTGGCGGCCATGTTGGATTATCTTCAGTGTGTCAGATGGGAGTGTGGAGAACCGTGGGCTCTTTGTGTCTATGTACCTATGAATGACATGGCCTAACCGGTTCCCCCCACAGACTGGATCACCGTCTGCAGAACCGGTGCCATTGTATATGGGTGTTTTCTCACTTTATAGAACCCTGCATACACCAGGAATCTTTCAGCACCCTGCTACACACTGAATGTCCAGTGAAACGTGGGGGGGCCGTGGGGGGCCGTGGAGCGCCGTGGGGGTGGTCAACATCATGACTTCCCATTAACACAGGACAGCTGACTACCCAGACCATAACTAGGTCCTGGTAACTGTAACTTGGGAATGTTAACATGGAATAGGAACCTTTAACTGGTATTATGGGATTGATTTAGGGATTGATTGGGGATTTGGTAGGGGGATTGATTTGGGGATTTGAATTTGGGATTTGATGGGGGGGTTGATTTGGTTTGGAGATTTGGTAGGGGGATTGATTCGAGGATTGATTTGGGGGGATTGATTTGGGGATTTGATTAAGGATTGATTGGGGATTAGAATTTGGGATTTGATGGGGGGTTGATTTGGTTTGGGGATTGATTGGGGGATTTGATTTGGGGATTTGGTAGGGGGATTGATTCGAGGATTGATTGGGGGATTGATTGGGTAATTCTTATTTGGCTGTTTCAACATTACGGACCTCTGAGAAACTGAACACCCTGATGTTTGTTGTGCACTGTGAAAATGTTTCGTAGTATTGAGATTGTGAACGAGAGTCTCAGATAATCCTGTCAATCATCTTCCTCACCTCCATAACCGAACATCACACAGAGACCCTTATCTTCCTCACCTCCATAACCGAACATCACACAGAGACCCTTATCGCCACCTCACCTCCATAACCGAACATCACACAGAGACCCTTATCGCCACCTCACCTCCATAACCGAACATCACACAGAGACCCTTATCGCCTCCTCACCTCCATAACCGAACATCACACAGAGACCCTTATCTTCCTCACCTCCATAACCGAACATCACACAGAGAGACCTTATCGCCTCCTCACCTCCATAACCGAACATCACACAGAGACCCTTATCGCCTCCTCACCTCCATAACCGAACATCACACAGAGACCCTTATCGCCTCCTCACCTCCATAACCGAACATCACACAGAGACCCTTATCTTCCTCACCTCGTTCTGCGTCCTGCTGTGCTGATCCTTCTCCATCTGCTGCAGTCTGTCTTTATACTCGATCAGTTTCTCCTCCGTCTTCTCCAGAGCGCTCCTCATCCTCTCTCTGTCTTTACTGAGCTCCTCCACTCTCTCTCTCAGAGAGAACACCTCCAGCTCTCTGTCTCTGAGCCGGTCACCGATCTGCTCCTGCTCACCCTGCAGGGACGGTTTCTGTGCTGCCTGTTCCTCCAGTCCATCACTCGTCTGCTCCGTTCTCCTCTCCTTCGTCTCCTGCTCTCCTACCTCCTTACTGAAGAGTTTAACCCCTCTCTCCTCCTCCTCCAGCTCACTCCGTCTTAACTTCTCCTCCTTCTTCAGCAGCTCCATCTTCTCCTCCAGTTCTTTCAGCTGTTGGTTCTTCTCCTTCACGCTGTTCCTCAGTTCCTCCACTTCTTTGATCTTCTCCTCCACCACCTGGCTCAGATTTGCCCTCCGTTCTTCCAGTTTAACCAAATGTCCATCGTTCTGCTTTGATAGCGTCTCTAAGTAGCTCTGCTGTTCCTCACGCCTCCTCTTTTCCTCCTTCAGTTCAGCCTCTCGGAGCAGCAGCTTCTCCTGAAGACCCTCCTTCTCCTGCTCCAGACTGTGAACTCTGAGAGTGGGAAAACACAGCACAACTGAGTCTGTTCCTCATTAGGTGGAGTGTATAACTCTAGGCTCTAAATGTAGGTACTGTGGTATAGACTGAGTCTGTTCTACAGTTTCTCGTTAGGTGGAGTGTATAACTCTAAGCTCTAAATGTAGGTACTGTGGTATAGACTGAGTGTTCTACAGTTTCTCGTTAGGTGGAGTGTATAACTCTAAGCTCTAAATGTAGGTACTGTGGTATAGACTGAGTGTTCTACAGTTTCTCATTAGGTGGCGTGTATAACTCTAAGCTCTAAATGTAGGTACTGTGGTATAGACTGAGTCTGTTCTACAGTTCCTCATTAGGTGGAGTGTATAACTCTAAGCTCTAAATGTAGGTACTGGGGTATAGACTGAGTCTGTTCTACAGTTTCTCATTAGGTGGAGTGTATAACTCTAAGCTCTAAATGTAGGTACTGTGGTATAGACTGAGTGTTCTACAGTTTCTCGTTAGGTGGAGTGTATAACTCTAAGCTCTAAATGTAGGTACTGTGGTATAGACTGAGTCTGTTCTACAGTTTCTCATTAGGTGGAGTGTATAACTCTAAGCTCTAAATGTAGGTACGGTGGTATAGACTGAGTCTGTTCTACAGTTTCTCGTTAGGTGGAGTGTATAACTCTAAGCTCTAAATGTAGGTACTGTGGTATAGACTGAGTCTGTTCTACAGTTTCTCATTAGGTGGAGTGTATAACTCTAAGCTCTAAATGTAGGCACTGTGGTATAGACTGAGTCTGTTCTACAGTTTCTCATTAGGTGGAGTGTATAACTCTAAGCTCTAAATGTAGGTACTGTGGTATAGACTGAGTCTGTTCTACAGTTTCTCATTAGGTGGAGTGTATAACTCTAAGCTCTAAATGTAGGTACTGTGGTATAGACGGAGTGTTCTACAGTTTCTCGTTAGGTGGAGTGTATAACTCTAAGCTCTAAATGTAGGTACTGTGGTATAGACTGAGTCTGTTCTACAGTTTCTCATTAGGTGGAGTGTATAACTCTAAGCTCTAAATGTAGGTACTGTGGTATAGACTGAGTCTGTTCTACAGTTTCTCGTTAGGTGGAGTGTATAACTCTAAGCTCTAAATGTAGGTACTGTGGTATAGACTGAGTCTGTTCTACAGTTTCTCATTAGGTGGAGTGTATAACTCTAAGCTCTAAATGTAGGTACTGTGGTATAGACTGAGTCTGTTCTACAGTTTCTCATTAGGTGGAGTGTATAACTCTAAGCTCTAAATGTAGGTACTGTGGTATAGACTGAGTCTGTTCTACAGTTCCTCATTAGGTCGAGTGTATAACTCTAAATGTAGGTACTGTGGTATAGACTGAGTCTGTTCTACAGTTTCTCATTAGGTGGAGTGTATAACTCTAAGCTCTAAATGTAGGTACTGTGGTATAGACTGAGTCTGTTCTACAGTTTCTCATTAGGTGGAGTGTATAACTCTAAGCTCTAAATGTAGGTACTGTGGTATAGACTGGGTTCTGTTCTACAGTTTCTCGTTAGGTGGAGTGTATAACTCTAAGCTCTAAATGTAGGTACTGTGGTATAGACTGAGTCTGTTCTACAGTTTCTCATTAGGTGGAGTGTATAACTCTAAGCTCTAAATGTAGGTACTGTGGTATAGACTGGGTTCTGTTCTACAGTTTCTCGTTAGGTGGAGTGTATAACTCTAAGCTCTAATTGTAGGTACTGTGGTATAGACTGAGTGTTCTACAGTTTCTCGTTAGGTGGAGTGTATAACTCTAAGCTCTAAATGTAGGTACTGTGGTATAGACTGAGTCTGTTCTACAGTTTCTCATTAGGTGGAGTGTATAACTCTAAGCTCTAAATGTAGGTACTGTGGTATAGACTGAGTCTGTTCTACAGTTTCTCATTAGGTGGAGTGTATAACTAAGCTCTAAATGTAGGTACTGTAGTATAGACTGAGTCTGTTCTACAGTTTCTCATTAGGTGGAGTGTATAACTCTAAGCTCTAAATGTAGGTACTGTGGTATAGACTGAGTCTGATCTACAGTTTCTCATTAGGTGGAGTGTATAACTCTAAGCTCTAAATAAAGGTACTGTGGTATAGACTAAGTCTGTTCTACAGTTCCTCATTAGGTGGAGTGTATAACTCTAAGCTCTAAATGTAGGTACTGTGGTATATACTGAGTCTGATCTACAGTTTCTCATTAGGTGGAGTGTATAACTCTAAGCTCTAAATGTAGGCACTGTGGTATAGACTGAGTCTGTTCTACAGTTTCTCATTAGGTGGAGTGTATAACTCTAAGCTCTAAATGTAGGTACTGTGGTATAGACTGAGTCTGTTCTACAGTTTCTCATTAGGTGGAGTGTATAACTCTAAGCTCTAAATGTAGGTACTGTGGTATAGACTGAGTCTGTTCTACAGTTTCTCATTAGGTGGAGTGTATAACTCTAAGCTCTAAATGTAGGTACTGTGGTATATACTGAGTCTGTTCTACAGTTTCTCATTAGGTGGAGTGTATAACTCTAAGCTCTAAATGTAGGCACTGTGGTATAGACTGAGTCTGTTCTACAGTTTCTCATTAGGTGGAGTGTATAACTCTAAGCTCTAAATGTAGGTACTGTGGTATAGACTGAGTCTGTTCTACAGTTCCTCATTAGGTGGAGTGTATAACTCTAAGCTCTAAATGTAGGTACTGTGGTATAGACTGTTCTCGTTAGGGTGAAGGTTCTTACCTGAGGTTTAGATCTCCTGCCTTCACGTCCTCCTCTCTTCCTCTCATCAGTTCCTCCTTCTTCTCCTTTAAAATGCTCTTCAGACGTTCTCCTTCACGGTGGCTCTCCTTTAGGAGCTCCTTCAGCGTGACCATCTCCTGCAGCCCAGCCTTCAGACCTTCCCTCATCTTTTTGTTCTCCTCCTCTCGCTCCTTCGCCTTCAGCAGCTCCACCCTCTGGTTCTCAGACAGTGATGTCACCTCCTGTCTCAGAGTTTCCATCTTTTTGGCCATCTCCTCCTTCTTCTCCCTGGCTTTCTTCACCTCCTCCTCCTTCTGTTTCAAGGACAGCCCGGTCCTCTCTTTCTCCCTCAGGCTCTCCTCCCTCAGAGAGCCAATCTCTCTCTCCTTCCTCCTCACTGCTTCCTCCTGGTGGTGAAGTTCTTGCTGAAGTTCCTGTAGTTTAGACCTCATGTTCTCCTCTCCGGTTCTCCTTTCTCCCAGCTGGATCTCCAGTTGCTTCATCTCTCCTTCCACTTGGCTCAGAGACTTCCTCACTCGCTCCTTTTCTTCTTCTGCATCCTCCACTCTCGTTTTCAGCCTCCTGATCTCTCCATTGCTCTCGCTCAGCAGTTGCGAATGTCGCGCTAGCTCTCTAGAACGTTGGTCCAGTTCTCCTCTCAGCTCCTCCACTTCTTCCAACAATCTCTCACTCCTCTCCTCCACTTCCTGCACTTTACGTTCTCCTCCATGTCCTCGGTTCTTCTCGAGCTGCAGTTTGTGTTCACAGTCTGAGAGTTCTTGTTCTTTCTGTCTGCGCAGGGTTCTCTCGTTCTCCAGCTCTGAGCTTGTGTCCTTCAGGTTCTCCTGAAGCGCTTCCCCCCGCTTCGTCACCTCGTCCCACCTCCTCTGGAGCCTCTCCGTCTCCTGTTCTCTCTCCCTCAGACGCCTGGTCTGGGTTTGGAGCTCCTCTTCTCGTTCTTCTGCTCTTCGGTTCGTTTCCTCGTTCTCTCGCTCCAGCTCCAACATCCTAACCCTGATCTGCTTCAGCTTCTCCTCCTTCAGCTTCATCTCTCCTTTCAGCTTTTCCTCTCTCTCCTTCCTCTCCACCTCCCCTCTTTTCCTCCTCTCTTCCACTCTCATCCTCTCCTCATCCGTGTCTTTCACAAGCTTCCTCCATTTCTCCTCTTTCTCCTTCATCCTCTGCTCCAACGTTAGTCGTTCCTCCCTCTGTTCCTGTAACTCAGCCTTCAGTTTCTCCACCGCCTTGTTCTTCTCCTCCATTCTGCTCCGGAGCTCCTCGATCTCTCCATCCCTCCGCTCTACCTCTCTTTTCATTCTCTTCTCTTCTTCTTTGTGATCTCCCTCGATCCTGCTCCATTCTCTAATCTTCTCTTTCTCTCTTTCCTTCAGCCGTGTGCCTTCTTCCTCCATCATGATCACTCGTTCTTCTAATCTCTGCTTCTCCCTCACTTCTTTCTCTAATCCCTCCATCTCTCTCTGTAATGACTGGACTGTAGACCGTAACCCTCCGTTCTCCTCCTCTTTCTTCTCCATCTCCTCCTCCCTCTCACTTAGCAGCTTTGTGAGCTCATCCCTCTCTCCTTCCACTGCTCTGAGCTCATCCCTCTCTCTCTCCACTCTTTCTAGCAGCATTCGGTTCGCTCCTTCCTTTTCTCTCTCCATTTCACCCGCCCTCCTCTTCCATCTCTCCACCTCATCCCTCGCTTCTCTAGCGGTGTGTTCCAGATCTTTCATTTCTCTTGTCCAGTTCTTCTGGAGGTTCTCCACCTGCTCCCCTTTTTCCTCCAGCAGGGTGGAGACGTGGTCCTTCTCCCTCGTCAGTTCTTCCACTCGTTCTTTCAGCTCCTCCAGCTCTCTATCCCTCTCCCTCAGCTCTCTCTCTCTCCTCTCCCTCTCTCTCTGTCTTTCTTCTTCTTCCATCTGCTTCAGCTCCTCCAGAGTGACCAATCTTCTCTCCAGCGTCTCCCTTTCTTTCTCTCCCTCTTTCAGCTGAGCTTTCACTCCTCCTATCACTCCATCCTTCAGCTTCACAGTGTTTGCGTACTCCTCCAACTCCTCCTCTTTCTCTTTGATCACTCCGTCTCTCTCTCGGAGAAGATCCGCCATCTCGGCCTTCTCCATCTCACTCTTCTTCAGGTTTTCGCTCTTGAGCTCCATTTGTTCTAAGAGCCTCCGGTTCTCTACCTGGACCTCCTCCATTCTGTCTCTCCATCTCTCCACCTCATCCCTCGCTTCTCTAGCGGTGAAATCCAGATCTTTCCTTTCTCTTGTCCAGTTCCTCTGGAGGTTCTCCACCTGCTCCTCTTTTTCCTCCAGCAGGATGGAGACGTGGTCCTTCTCCCTCGTCAGTTCTTCCACTCGTTCTTTCAGCTCCTCCAGCTCTCTATCCCTCTCCCTCAGCTCTCTCTCTTTCGTCTCCTGGTCTCTTTGTCGTTCTTCCTCCTTCAGCTCCTCCAGAGCGACCAATCTTCTCTCCAGCGTCTCCCTTTCTTTCTCTCCCTCTTTCAGCTGAGCTTTCACTCCTTTTATCACACCGTCCTGCAGTTTAACAGTGTTTGTGTACTCCTCCAACTTCTTCTCTCTTTTTTCTCTTTCTCCTTCTCTCTCTCGGAGAAGATCAGCCATCTTGGTCCTCTCAGTTTGACTCATCTTCAGGTTTTTACTCTCTTGTTCCACTTGTTCCAAGAGCTTCCGGTTCTCTCCCTGAGCCTCCCTCATTCTCTCCTTCCATCTCTCCGCCTCATCCCTCGCTTCTCTAGCAGTGTGTTCCAGATCTTTCATTTCTCTTGTCCAGTTTTTCTGGAGGTTCTCCACCTGCTCCCCTTTTTCCTCCAGCAGGATGAAGACGTGGTCCTTCTCCCTCATCAGTTCTTCCACTCGTTCTTTCAGCTCCTCCAGCTCTCTATCCCTCCCCCTCAGCTCTCTCTCTTTCCTCTCCCTCTCTCTCTGTCTTTCTTCTTCTTCCATCTGCTTCAGCTCCTCCAGAGTGCCCAGTCTTCTCTCCAGCGTCTCCCTTTCTTTCTCTCCCTCTTTCAGCTGAGCTTGCACTCCTCCTATCACTCCATCCTTCAGCTTCACAGTGTTTGCGTACTCCTCCAACTCCTCCTCTTTCTCTTTGATCACTTCGTCTCTCTCTCGGAGAAGATCCGCCATCTCGGCCTTCTCCATCTCACTCTTCTTCAGGTTTTCGCTCTTGAGCTCCATTTGTTCTAAGAGCCTCCGGTTCTCTACCTGGACCTCCTCCATTCTGTCTCTCCATCTCTCCGCCTCATCCCTCGCTTCTCTAGCGGTGAAATCCAGATCTTTCCGTGCTCTTGTCCAGTTCTTCTGGAGCTTCTCCACCTGCTCCTCTTTCTCCTCCAGCAGGATGGAGACGTGGTCCTTCTCCCTCGTCAGTTCTTCCACTCGTTCTTTCAGCTCCTCCAGCTCTCTATCCCTCTCCCTCAGCTCTCTCTCTTTCGTCTCCTGGTCTCTTTGTCGTTCTTCCTCCTTCAGCTCCTCCAGAGCGACCAATCTTCTCTCCAGCGTCTCCCTTTCTTTCTCTCCCTCTTTCAGCTGAGCTTGCACTCCTCCTATCACTCCATCCTTCAGCTTCACGGTGTTTGCGTACTCCTCCAACTCCTCCTCTTTCTCCTCTATCTCTCTTTTTCTCTCTCTGAGAAGATCAGCCATCTCAGCCTTCTCCATTTCACTCTTCTTCAGGTTTTCGCTCTTGAGCTCCACTTGATCGAGGAGCTTCCGGTTCTCTACCTGGACCTCGTCCACTCTCTCCCTCCATCTCTCCGCCTCATCCCTCGCCTCCTGCAGCCGTGTTTCGGCCTCCCTCTGCTCTGACGCGTGTCTGATCTGAAGTAGCTCTGTCTCTGTCGTTTTCTCATCCATCATTCCAGACAGCTCTTTGTTTTCCTTCACCAGTCCCTCCATTCTGTTCTTCAGGGCCTCCATCTCTCCGTCCTTCAGGCCCAGCTCAGCACTCAGCTCCTCTCTCTCCCTCTGCCACGCCTCCCTCTCTCTCTCCCGCTCTGCCTCCTTCATTCTGTGCTGTTCAGCTTCTCTCTGCAGCTTCTTCACCTCCGCCTCGCTCTCCTCCCTCTCTCTGTCTAGCCTCCTCCTCTCCTCCCTCGTTCTCTCTCTCTCCTCCTCTCTCAGTGCCGTCTCTCGCTCCAGCTCCGCCCGAACGCACTCCACCTCACCTACACACATCAGACAACATCACTTCATTACGACACTCTGACGAATGGACGGGGAAGGTAAGCAGAGCATATCAGTCAAATGCAGCATCTGCAGTTTAGCATCTTTAGCTCTACAGCTACAAAGCTAACGTAGCTAACCGGTAACTAAAGCTTATACCCAACAAATTAGCACAATGCTAACTGCACAGCCAAATCATCGACCACTTGTCTCACACACGTCAGTGAACGTCCCTTCTTAACGTCCATTCCAGCTTAGATGGTGCAGCAGGCAGGGTGGTGTCCTGATGTAGCTGACTCGTGCTAATCGGTGGGGTATAAACTCCTTTAGCGGTTAGCTACATTAGCCTCGTAGCTCCAGGGCTGATTGACTAAACAAGGAGACTTCAGACACTGAACACGTCCTGACTGGCTACACCCGGACTAGGAGGAGGGAACCGAGTGGGTTCTCACCCTGAAGAACATCTTTGGCCTGCAGGAGCGTGTGGACCTGCAGCTGGAGCTGAGAACGCTCAACCTCCGCACCAGAGACTCCGTCCTGAAGAACACCCAGCTGCTGCTGCAGCGTCACTCTCAGATCTCTGGAGAGACCAACATCAGTGACATTAACACCAACATCGTTAACACCAACATCGTTAACACCAACACCAGCATCATTAACACCAACACCAGCATCATTAACACCAACACCAGCATCATTAACACCAACACCACCATCATCAACACCAACACCAACATGATCTCGGATACCTGAGCTCCTCCGTGTGCTGCTGTAACTCCTCCTTCTCTCTCTCCACAGCGCTCAGTCTCTCCTCCAACTGATCTCTCTCTCTCTCCACCTCCTCCCTCTCTCTCCCCACTCTCCTCTCTCGCTCCACCGCTCGCCCCAGCTCCGCCTGAGCTTTACACAGGTCCTCACACACCGCCTGGTACTGACCACTCAGCTGACCACACACAGGTATACATGTCGTTATGAGTTTCTGCTGTTTGTGTTTACGTTAATGAAACACAACAAATAACAATCACCCGGTAACCACGTTAACCACACCCCCCAACACCCCCCACCAATCCCATACAGCCTTAACACCCCCAACACCAACCTGTTCATTCCCCTCTCTCTCCTCAGCCAGAGCGGAGGTCTCTCTGTCTCTCTCCTCTCTCAGTGTCTGTATGTCTCTCTGCAGATCTCTCTCTCTGTCTCTGAGCTGCTGAAGGACGTCTAGCTCCGCCTCCCGACAGGTCCTGAAACACCACACATATAATAAACACAGTCCATAAATAAATACAGCCCATCAGCCAGGATGGGTTTAGCTTAGCTTCTCTGGTTTGAGCTCCTGAGCTACGATGCTAATGTAGCTAACAGACAAATAAGCTAAAAACATCAGTTAGCATGGTGCTAATGGCAGAGCTAAATCCTATACCGCTAACATTAGTATATCGGTATATTAGCATCATGCTAAACCGACCAGTGGTCAGAGCAGCGGGTCCTCACTGTGTTAGTCATTAACAGTGGATCCAGTGACGGACTGAAGGAGCGACGAATCAGAGGCCAGTGAGTAAGCATGGTCGGTGCTGGAGGTCTGGACGTGGACAGGGACGTGGAATGATACGCGAGTGTTCAGCTTCAGACTGTTCTCTGACCTTAGCTCTGTTGTTTCCGTTGTAACGACCTTTAGCTCCCTCTGCAGAGTCGCCACCTCCGACCCGACCCTCTGCAGCCGGACCTGAGCCCCAGACAGCTCCTCCTCCAGCTGGAACACAGACACGTTCACACTGCAGTTAGGTTCTCCCTCTACAGAGCTCCTTCATCATTCAGCAGCTCAGGCTGGTGGGTACGCTGTTCGGCTGGGCCTGATCAGAGAGGACCCCGGATCAGGACCGCGGATCAGGACCCCGGATCAGGACCCCGGATCAGGACCCAGAGCTACCTGCACTAACACAGGTTCCCCACTGGCGGTGCAGCTGTTTTGGTAAGGTGTGTAATGGACAGAGTACCGGCTTAACGTTACGAACGGGTGAGCATCGCTATCTGCAGCTAGTTCAGCAGATCTAACGCGCCACGTTCAGATACTGATAACCGCATCACAGGCGGAATTCTGGTGGTCATTCCGGGGAGCTCGGAGACTGGAGGTGGGACTGAACCTGGAGCGTCCGCGTGTTCAGCTCCCTTTTGTCCAGAACCAGAGCTTCATTCAAGGAGGACATCTTCTCCAGAGCGTCTCTAACATCCGCAGCTTCTCTCTTCAGCAGAGTGTGGGCGGAGGAGAGAGACACCAGAGACTGACGGGCCTGAGCGAGAGAGAGAGAGAGAGAGAGAGAGAGAGAGAGAGAGAGGCGTAGGAGAGATGAGTGAGACGGAGAGAGACGTGAGGGAGCCGGAGAGAGAGGGAGAGAGAGGAGAGAGGAGAGCGGAGAGAGAGAGAGAGAGAGAGAGAGAGAGAGAGAGAGAGAGAGAGAGAGAGAGAGAGAGAGAGAGAGACAGAGAGAGGGAGGGAGGGAGAGACAGAGAGAGGGAGGGAGGGAGAGACAGAGAGAGGGAGGGAGGGAGGGAGAGACAGAGAGAGGGAGACAGTGTGAACACCTTCAGTGTTAACGGGCAGGGCTGAGCTGAACACTGGCTGATGAACAGAACTGTCTTTACCTTCAGCAGAGCGTCTTTATTCTCCTCCAGTTCTCTCTCAGCTCGCGATCTGTCCATCCGCTCTCGCTCCAGCGCCCCCTGCAGGCTGTGCAGCTCCACACGACTGCGGCTCTCTCTCTCACACAGCTGGGCATTCTCCAGGAGCTCCGCCTCCACACTGAACCATAAACAACAACAACAACAACAACAACAACAACAACAACAACAACAGGAGTTCTCCTCAAGCACGTCCCCTAAACCTGCAGGTGGACAGGTGAGTGAGCTGCAGTGTGTTCCCTACCGTCTCTGTCTCTCTCGCTCCAGTTCACTCCTCTCCTCCTCCTCTCTCTCTCTCCGCTGGTTCAGTCGTTCATTCTCTCTCCTCAGGTCCTCCTCACGCTGCTCCGATTCCTCCAGCTGCTTCTGTAGACCCGCACCGCTCTCCCTCTCCCTACCAAACACATCAACATACAGCTCACCTAGCACTGATACGACCAACACCACTTAATCAGTCCAGTCCCGCACACGCAGCCTACAGCATTCAGTCCCGCACACGCAGCCTACAGCATTCAGTCCCGCACACGCAGCCTACAGCATTCAGTCCCGCACACCCAGCCTACAGCATTCAGTCCCGCACACGCAGCCTACAGCAGTCCAGTCCCGCCCACCCAGCCTACAGCATTCAGTCCCGCACACCCAGCCTACAGCGGTTCAGTCCCGCACACCCAGCCTACAGCATTCAGTCCCGCACACCCAGCCTACAGCGGTTCAGTCCCGCACACCCAGCCTACAGCGGTTCAGTCCCGCACACCCAGCCTACAGCGGTTCAGTCCCGCACACCCAGCCTACAGCGCTTCAGTCCCGCACACCCAGCCTACAGCATTCAGTCCCGCACACCCAGCCCACAGCGGTTCAGTCCCGCACACCCAGTCCCCAGCGGTTCAGTCCCGCCCACCCAGCCCACAGCGGTTCAGTCCCGCACACCCAGCCCACAGCGGTTCAGTCCCGCACACCCAGTCCCCAGCGGTTCAGTCCCGCACACCCAGCCCACAGCGGTTCAGTCCCGCACACCCAGCCTACAGCGGTTCAGTCCCGCACACCCAGCCTACAGCGGTTCAGTCCCGCACACCCAGCCTACAGCGGTTCAGTCCCGCACACCCAGCCCACAGCGGTTCAGTCCCGCACACCCAGTCCCCAGCGGTTCAGTCCCGCACACCCAGCCCACAGCGGTTCAGTCCCGCACACCCAGCCTACAGCGGTTCAGTCCCGCACACCCAGCCTACAGCGGTTCAGTCCCGCACACCCAGCCTACAGCGGGTCAGTCCCGCACAAACAGCCTACAGCGGTTCAGTCCCGCCCACCCAGCCTACAGCGGTTCAGTCCCGTCCACCCAGCCTACAGCGGTTCAGTCCCGCCCACCCAGCCTACAGCGGTTCAGTCCCGCCCACCCAGCCTACAGCGGTTCAGTCCCGCAGACACCCAGCCCACAGAAGCTTAGCTGAAGGTAGTGTTTCTCACCTGGTGAGGTGAGTTTGTGTGTGCTGTAACTCCGCCTCCCTGTCTTTGAGCTGATCCTCTAACTCCGCCCTCTCTCTCTGCAGCTCTGTGATTCGGTGGTCCAGTGACTGCGCTTCCAGTTTCATCCTGCGTACAGTCCCCTCTGCCTCCTGACACGGGTGGGTTACACAAGTCATACACTCTCACTGGTATACACAAACTCTGAGACAGGAAGTTACATCATCACCTCATCACACTTCTTACATCATCACCTCATCACACTTCTTACACCATCACAGCATCACACTTATTTACACTGTGCTCTTTCACACTAGATTAACAGCATGCTGAAAATACATCTTTTAGTATATCTGTCTGTCTGTATCCCACCGTCTGTCTGTCTGTCTGTATCCCACTGTCTGTCTGTATCCCACTGTCTGTCTGTATCCCACTGTCTGTCTGTATCCCACTGTCTGTCTGTCTGTATCCCACTGTCTGTCTGTATCCCACTGTCTGTCTGTCTGTCTGTATCCCACTGTCTGTCTGTATCCCACCGTCTGTCTGTCTGTCTCCCTCTGTCTGTCTGTCTGTATCCCACCGTCTGTCTGTCTGTCTGTCTGTATCCCGCTGTCTGTCTGTCTGTCTCCCTCTGTCTGTCTGTCTGTCTGTATCCCACTGTCTGTCTGTATCCCTCTGTCTGTCTGTCTGTATCCCTCTGTCTGTCTGTCTCCCTCTGTCTGTCTGTCTGTCTGTCTCTCTCTATCCCACTGTCTGTCTGTCTGTCTGTCTGTATCCCACTGTCTGTCTGTATCCCTCTGTCTGTCTGTCTCCCTCTGTCTGTCTGTCTGTCTGTCTCTCTCTATCCCACTGTCTGTCTGTCTGGATGTACTAATAAGTGTGTGGTGGACGCACCTGCAGCTCCTGATGTTTGCACTGGAGGGCGCTCTCAGCCCGAGCGATAACGGTCAGCAGAGCAGGCAGACCGTCAGACACGTGGTCACTGGCACTGGACTGTCCATCCATCTTCTGAGAATTGAGCACTCTGTACTGGAGGAACCCAGAGAACATGCACGACAGTCAGAACACTAACTACTTCACCAAAGCCATAGCTCAGAGACGCACAGCGCCACCTGTGCGTCCGGAACCTGAACACCTGTCTGTCCCCGAGAAACGACCTGCAGTTCTAACTCTGACCCTAA
This sequence comes from Prochilodus magdalenae, assembly GCA_024036415.1. NCBI lineage: Eukaryota > Metazoa > Chordata > Actinopteri > Characiformes > Prochilodontidae > Prochilodus > Prochilodus magdalenae. The sequence goes on from JAMWET010004975.1 coordinate 90,165, forward strand.
ACTGACCCTAACCAGCTCCACCGGCTGTGAGGAGAGTTGGAACGAGAACTCTGCAGTGGTACCGTCCCGGGTGGTGTTTATTGGGCTCTGCCGCGTTACCGTCCCGGGTGGTGTTAATTGGGCTCTGGTGTGTTACCGTCCCGGGTGGTGTTAATTGGGCTCTGGTGTGTTACCGTCCCGGGTGGTGTTTATTGGGCTCTGCCGTGTTACCGTCCCGGGTGGTGTTTATTGGGCTCTGCCGTGTTACCGTCCCGGGTGGTGTTTATTGGGCTCTGCCGTGTTACCGTCCCGGGTGGTGTTTATTGGGCTCTGCCGTGTTACCGTCCCGGGTGGTGTTTATTGGGCTCTGCCGTGTTACCGTCCCGGGTGGTGTTTATTGGGCTCTGCCGTGGTACCGTCCCGGGTGGTGTTTATTGGGCTCTGCCGGGTTACCGTCCCCGTTGGTGTTTATTGGGCTCTGCCATGTTACAGTCCCGGGTGGTGTTTATTGGGCTCTGTTGTGGTACCGTCCCGGGTGGTGTTTATCGCGCTCTGCCACGTTACCGTCCCGGGTGGTGTTTATCGTGCTCTGCCGGGTTACCGTCCCGGGTGGTGTTAATTGGGCTCTTTCGTGGTACCGTCCCGGGTGGTGTTAATTGGGCTCTGTCGTGGTGCCGTCCCGGGTGGTGTTAATTGGGCTCTGTCGTGGTGCCGTCCCGGGTGGTGTTAATTGGGCTCTGTCGTGGTACCACACTGGGTGGTGTACTCACCAGTTTCCTGACGGCCTCCTGGACTGAGTCCAGTTTTCTCTCTGTCTCTTTGTGTCTCTCTCTCTCCTCGTCTTCATCCCTCCATCTCCTCTCTCTCTCCCTCTCATGTCTCTGTCTTTCACTCTCCAGAGCTTTCACTGTCACTGTTAACTCATCGATCCTGAAAAACAGCAACAACAACATTTACACTTACTACATCCGATCAGTAACACGGTAAATCAGACCCAGCGGAGTAACCTCTCTCTCCCTCGGTCACTTCCTCTCCAGTGTCTCTGAACTGTCCTCTGTGTTCCTCTGGTGTCTGATGTGTGTAATCGGTGTGTCACTTAGACAACCCTGATAATAAATAACCAGGATAAGAAATAAATACATACTGTGGATTAGACACTCAGAGGAGTGAGGGTCAGTACGACTGTGGATTAGACACACAGAGGAGTGAGGGTCAGTACGACTGTGGATTAGACACGTAGAGGAGTGAGGGTCAGTACGACTGTGGATTAGACACGTAGAGGAGTGAGGGTCAGTACGACTGTGGATTAGACACGTAGAGGAGTGAGGGTCAGTACGGCTGTGGATTAGACACACAGAGGAGTGAGGGTCAGCACGACTGTGGATTAGACACATAGAGGAGTGAGGGTCAGCACGACTGTAGATTAGACACACAGAGGAGTGAGGGTCAGTACGACTGTGGATTAGACACATAGAGGAGTGAGGGTCAGTACGACTGTGGATTAGACACACAGAGGAGTGAGGGTCAGTACGACTGTGGATTAGACACATAGAGGAGTGAGCATCAGTACGACTGTAGATCAGACACATAGAGGAGTGAGCATCAGTACGACTGTAGATCAGACACATAGAGGAGTGAGCATCAGTACGACTGTAGATCAGACACACAGAGGAGTGAGGGGTCAGTACGACTGTGGATTAGACACACAGTGGAGTGAGGATCAGTACGACTGTGGATTAGACACACAGAGGAGTGAGGATCAGTACGGCTGTGGATTAGACACAGAGGAGTGAAGATCAGTACGACTGTGGATTAGACACAGTGGAGTGAGGGTCAGCACGACTGAAGGGTAGGAACTAGCACTCATAACAGCACACACCAGTGGGACCGTTAGCACAGTTGGCTAGCATTAGCAAAGTTGGCTAGCATTAGCACAGTTGGCTAGCGTTAGCTATCTGTAGGCTAAATGTATTCATTCATTCTTAGTTAATTTTAATCATATTAATTGATATAGAGATAAAACATTTAAAAAACAAACAGTTGCTACGTTAGCTAACTATAACACCAGCACCAACTCCAACACCACCACTAACACTACATAAAACCGAGAATATCAGGGACTGTTAGAACTATAATTCAAGACTGGTATGTAAATGAGCTCTGTTCTGATTGGCTATTGGAAAGTCTAAGAACTTGATCATATACAAATAAGAAAAGAATCTGAAATGTGTAGGCTGAGTGGGCGGGGCTAACCTGCTAACGGCTGCGTAGGAGGTGGTATGAAATGTGTAGGGTTCTGTAGGGTGTGCTACAGGTCAGGTTCTGGATATGTTCTGTGTGCAGTGGGAGGTGACCGTGTTGGTGATCTGGCCCCTAGTGAGGAAAGCTCTCTGCTGATGGAGGACGTCATGTGGACCTGCTGTGGACTGACCTGCTCCTGAGCTCCTGCGTGTGATCCTCCTGGACAGGATCAGTGCTGGGCGTCCGGTGTTCCAGCTCCTCCAGAGTCATGGGCCCCACAGAGGAGGACAAAGGAACGGGTCGGGACGCGGGTGGAGGAACACACAGAGAGAAAAACGACGACGACATACGAGAAAACTCCGCCCTCAACTCCCACAAGTCCCTGCACAGCACAAACAACCAATCACAGCGCAGATTTATTACAGTCAGTACGGAGCAGACACCCCTGAGAGACACTACCGTCCTCCTGCGCCATAAACCTACAGGTAATTACATCATCACACACCACACGGTCCGGAGTCAATCATACCAACAACAACAACAACAACAACAACAACCAAACAAACAACAACAAAACAACAACCAAACAAACAACAACAACCAAACAAACAACAACAACTACTGTAATTATAATTATACATTTACTTATAGAGCACTGTTCATACAGGCAATAGCTCATGGGGCTTTACAGGGGAGTGTTAGTGTTACAGATGAGTGTCTGAGTGTCAGTGTTACGGGTAGGTGTTAGTGTTACAGATGAGCATTGGTGTTACAGTTACAAATGAGTGTCAGTCTGTAAGTGTTAGTGTAGCACACAGATAAACACCAGCAGTGTTAATGAGTCTAGAGCTCACTTATCAGTGGCGGTTTTCACAGCGTGGCAGTGCCTCCTCAGAGACACAGCTTTACTCCACAGCATCATCAGCCTGGAACGTTCTCCAGAGATACAGCCAACCAGAACCTGGAACATACACACAGAACATCTCAACATCACGGCGACACGGCACCTCAACATCACACGGGCACAGCACCTCAACATCACACGGACACGGCACCTCAACATCACACGGACACGGCACCTCAACATCACACGGACACGGCACCTCAACATCTGACCTAGACGGCACCTCAACATCACACGGACACGGCACCTCAACATCACACAGACACGGCACCTCAACATCTGACCTAGACGGCACCTCAACATCACACGGACACGGCACCTCAACATCTGACCTAGACGGCACCTCAACATCACACGGACACGGCACCTCAACATCACACAGACACGGCACCTCAACATCACACGGACACGGCACCTCAACATCTCACCTAGACGGCACCTCAACCTCACACGGACACGGCACCTCAACATCACACGGACACGGCACCTCAACATCTCACCTAGACGGCACCTCAACATCACACGGACACAGCACCTCAACATCTCACCCAGACGCCACCTCAACATCACACGGACACAGCACCTCAACATCTCACGGACACGCCATCTCAACATCTCACTAAGACGGCACCTCAACATCTCACCCACACGGCACCTCAACATCACATGGACATGGCACCTCAACATCTCGCTAAAATGGCACCTCATCATCTCACCCACATGCCACCTCAACATCTCATGGACATGGCACCTCAACATCTTACTCAGATTTCAGCTCAACATCACAGCAAGACACCGGCTCAATATCTCATCCACACGCCACCTCAACATCACAGCATCACGGCACCTTAACATCTCACCATCTATATATAACCACAGTAATGAGATGATAGAGTTGATGGTGGTGTATCTATCCACAGCTCAGTCAGGGTATGCACTGGGAATTGGGTCTATACAGTAAACATCAGTACAGTGGTGGTTTATGATGACCTGAACATCACTGAACACTAAGCGTGAGTAAAGGTGAGTCAGAAGTAGGTGAGATGTTCACTGTGTACCTCCTTCTCCTTATGCCAGTCAATCTCCCGCTCCCCTGCCTCCTCCACTGCTTTAGACCAATCAGCTGTCAGCTTCTTCAGGTCGTCCTGCAGGGTTTGGTTGGCCTCTGCTGATTGGCTGAGCTGGGAGCGCAATAAAGCGTTCACCTCCACCAGCGCTACGCTCCTGGGTACACACAAAACACAACAGAATAAAATAATAATAATAATAATAACATTATTATAACTATTATTATTATAATAATAATAACAGTAATAACATTATTATTACTATTAATAATAATAATAATAATAATAATACTAACAATAATAACATGATTATTATTAATAATAATAATATAATAATAATAAAAGTAATACTAATTAGGACTGTAATCATATGAAAGAGCTGAACTTTAGTGATGTCTGTCATACAGCAGTGTCCTCTGAGTTTCAGTATAGAGAATCAAACCTTACAAATCAAATCCTTTAGCTCTAGATGACCATATATCTTTATCATGTTTATATTATTAAACTAAACATTCAAATAGTCTCATAACACGACCCAAACTCTACCAAATACTGTAGTAATACAAATCATCTTTATTAATCATCCTTATTAATATTAAGTCTTTATTAAAACACACACACTGAACTACAGGATATACGTGTTTCTGCAGTGACAGTTCGGAATCGTACACACCGATTTCACCATGTGGCCACTAGGGACAGAGACACGCCTTCATTTACACATAGTTAAAGATCTTTAAACACTCGCTCAGGAATCCGTCTGAGGGAGATCAGGAATTATGGTCACCTCTGCTGTTCCTCCTCCAGCCTGATGAGGGTGCTCTCCAGAGTGTCACTGTGCTCATCCCGCAGCACTCTCTGTTAAACCACAACAGGAAACAGATTTAACAGGCGGGTTTTACAGGTGACCAACAAACATGTAGGAATACGATTTACAGTATGGGATGTTTAAGGTACGGGGTGTTTTTACGCCGTGTGTTTTTACTAACCCTACGCTATGTGTGTGTACTGTACAGGGTGTTTACTGTACAGGGTGTTTACTGTACAGGGTGTTTACGCTGTGTGTGTTTACTGTACAGGGTGTTTACTGTACAGGGTGTTTATGCTGTGGGTGTTTACTGTACAGGGTGTTTACTGTACAGGGTGTTTACGCTGTGTGTGTTTACTGTACAGGGTGTTTACTGTACAGGGTGTTTACGCTGTGTGTGTTTACTGTACAGGGTGTTTACTGTACAGGGTGTTTACTGTACAGGGTGTTTACGCTGTGTGTGTTTACTGTACAGGGTGTTTACTGTACAGGGTGTTTACGCTGTGTGTGTTTACTGTACAGGGTGTTTACTGTACAGGGTGTTTACGCTGTGTGTGTTTACTGTACAGGGTGTTTACTGTACAGGGTGTTTACTGTACAGGGTGTTTACGCTGTGTGTGTTTACTGTACAGGGTGTTTACTGTACAGGGTGTTTACGCTGTGTGTGTTTACTGTACAGGGTGTTTACTTTACAGGGTGTTTACGCTGTGGGTGTTTACTATACGGGGTGTTTACTGTACAGGGTGTTTACTGTACGGGGTGTTTACGCTGTGTGTGTTTACTGTACAGGGTGTTTACGCTGTGTGTGTTTACTGTACAGGGTGTTTACTGTACGGGGTGTTTACTGTACAGGGTGTTTACTGTACAGGGTGTTTATGCTGTGTGTGTTTACTGTACAGGGTGTTTACGCCATGTGTTTTACTGTACAGGGTGTTTACGCTGTGTGTGTTTACTGTACAGGGTGTTTACTGTACAGGGTGTTTACGCTGTGTGTGTTTACTGTACAGGGTGTTTACTGTACAGGGTGTTTACTGTACGGGGTGTTTACGCTGTGTGTGTTTACTGTACAGGGTGTTTACGCTGTGTGTGTTTACTGTACGGGGTGTTTACTGTACAGGGTGTTTACGCTGTGTGTGTTTACTGTACAGGGTGTTTACACCGTGTGTGTTTACTGTACAGGGTGTTTACTGTACCAGGTGTTTACAATATGTTTACACATTTACATTTAAGGTATTTAGCAGACGCTCTTATCCAGAGCGACTTACAGCCGTGCTCAGTGTTCCGTTGGATAATATTCCAGCTAGTACAGGGGGGTTAGAGTCTAGAACTCACCACGAGCTCAGACACTGCCCAAACAGGGGCCAGTGCTGGTACCTAGAGATTAATACACAGGCATATATAAAGCAAAAAGAGCACTACCTGGCAACCCAGCCCAGCGCTCATACCTATAGGGGAGACAAGTGATACACCTAACCTGACTTAGACTGAACATCAGAGAAACTTGTTCCTCACTGAACATGTACGAGAACTTTGATGTGTTTCCATCAAATATTAATGACCAAGACACTAATCATGTTATGGTGATTAATAGCCACTAATAATCTCCTCCATCAGCAGATAGGCAGACTGCACAGCTAGCTTTAAATCATTTATTATTATTATTAGTAGTAGTATTATTATTATCATTATTAGAGAACGATGAGAACGATGAGAACGATGAGAACGTTCTCTCACAGCTCTCGAAATCGGTACTATTCACTTCACCTCTCTCGCCCTGCGCTCTCTCTCCTCTATTAGAACCTGCTGCTCCAGACGCTCACAGCGTGCTCTGTACTCCAACACCTACAGATCAGACGGACAGATCAGACAGACGGACAGCACAGAGACATCATACAGGTCAGATCAGATTAGTCAAAGACAACAGGTAAACACAAAACACAATTTTTATTATTAATGTAGAAAAAAATCCAAACCTACATGGCCCTGTGTGAAAAAGTGTTTGCCCCCTAGTTAAAACATAACTGTGGTTTATCACACCTGAGTTTAATTTCTCTAGCCACGCCCAGGCCTGATTACTGCCACACCTGTTCTCAATAACAGGACCTAAACAGCACCTGCCTGACAAAGCCAAGTAGACCAAAACATACTCCACAGCTAGACGTCATGCCAAGGTCCAGCGAAATTCAGGAACAAACGAGAAAGAGAGTAACTGGGATCTATCAGTCTGGAAAAGGTTCTAAAGCTAGTTCTAAAGTTTGGGACTCCAGCGAAGCACAGTGAGAGCCATTATCCACATATGACGGAAACGTGAAACAGTGGTGAACCTTCCCAGGAGTGGCCGGCCCACCAGTACCTACAGTAAAGTATGGTGGTGGTAGTGTGATGGTCTGGGGCTGTGGTGCTGCTTCAGGACCTGGAAGACCTGCTGTGATAAATGGAACCATGAATTCCGCCGTCTACCAAAAGATCCTGAAGGAGAACGTGACCTCAAGCTGAAACGAACCTGGGTTCTACAGCAGGACAATGATCCAGAACACACCAGCAGGTCCACCTCTGACTGGCTGAAGAACAACAAAGTGAGGACTTTGGATTGGCCTAGTCAAAGACCTGACCTGAATCCTATTGGGATGCTGTGGCCTGACCTTAGAAAGGCGGTTCATGCTCGAGAACCCTCCAATGTGGCTGAATTCCAACATTCCCCCACAGCGCTGTGCAGACTCACTGCACATTATCCTAAACGCTTGATTGTAGTTGCTGCTAAGGGTGGCGCAGCCAGTTATAAGGTTTAGGGGGCAAACATTTTTTCACACCACTACAGATTTGAAAGACAGAGACAGACAGCAGACATCACAGATCAGACAGACAGCAGAGAGAGATCAGACCAGACAGATCAGATGAACAGATCAGACAGACAGCAGAGAGAGATCAGACCAGACAGATCAGATGAACAGATCAGACAGACAGATCAGACCAGACCAGACAGCAGAGATAAGATCAGCAGGCAGATCAGACAGACACGGCCTGGGAAATGTCTCTGTATGATCAGTGTTGTATTAGTGTATTAATTCAGTGTTACTATGGTTACCTTGTTCTGTAGTTTGTGGATGAGCAGAGCCTGTCGAGCTTCTCTCTCTCGCCCCTCTCTCACTCTCTTCCTCCACTCCCTCTGATCACTGTCCATCAGCACAGACACCGAGGGGTCCACCGTCCGGGACAGCTGCAGACACAGCACCATAATAATTAAGAGCTCTGTCCTGATTGGCAGTGTAAACAAGGCGTGGCTGACCATGTGCGGTTGTTTTGTTGTGGTTGTGGTTGTTGTTGTTGTTGTTGTTGTTGTTGTTGTTGTCGTCTGTATACAGAACAGGTACTGAGTATCAGCGTTATGATGCAGGTATCTCCTCACCCGCTCAGTCAGTGCCTGGGTCCGAGACTGAAGCTCCTCCCTCTCCGCCCGGCTCTCAGCGAGCTCCTCCTCCAACCGGGATAACTCCACCCTCAGCTCTGCTCGCTCCTCCTCCCAGCCAATCAGCAGCTCAGACTCCATCTTAAACCATCAACTGATACAAAAAAGACAAAAACAGAGGGTATGAGTGTGTCTCCGTTCGGGCCTTAATCAGAGGAGGACCTGAAACCGAAACCCCGTCACCTGTACCAGAACCGGAACACTCACTACACCTGAAGAACCTGCCACCGTAGCAGCACCTAACACAACTGAACAACCAAGAGAACTGCAGCGGAACATCTTACAACGTCCAGCATCTACCATATACACACCCTGATCAGGCCTGAGACTTCTAATACTCAGCTCCACCTTAAAAAGTGCCGTACTGACAATCCAGCCTCTCAAACACCTTAGCAACAACGGAAAACACCATAGGAACTATCTAACAGGGTAAGGCACCATAGCAACCGCCCAACTGCATAAAGCACCATAGCAACCGCCCAACTGCATAAAGCACCATAGCAACCGCCCAACTGCATAAAGCACCATAGCAACCGCCCAACTGCATAAAGCACCATAACGACAATCTAACATCCTAAATCACCATGGCAACTTCCTAACAGACTAATTCACCATGACAACCATTTGCCTTAATCACCATAGCAATCGCCTAACTGGATGAATCACCACAGTAACCCTCCAACATCTTAAATCACCATAGCAACTACCGAGAAGACTAAATCATCATAACAACCATCCAATAGCACACCGTAGCATTAGCTGGCTAACAGTTATCTGATTAATCCCCGGCTGATCTGAACGACTTTAATATAACTCCACACACACCTCACTAACCTACATCTAATCTACACTTCCTGTTCGGAGCGTCCCGCTCCACCTTAAACTCCGCCTCACTAACACAACACCTCAAGCGCCAGAACGGAGCCGCTGCACCACTTAAGGTGGAACGAAGAAATTCCAATCGGAAGCAGATCCACACCGGTTTTACCGTTCATACCGCTTATACTGGTTATACTGGTTATACTGGTTAGTTTGATTAGATAACTGCTGGGTAGTACTCGGAACCGCAGCCCGAACCCGAATATTAACCTGAAACAGAAGAACATCAACATTAGCATCTCCGCTAGCTGTACCGACACACTGGAGGAGGGCTTTACCTCACAGGGCTGTACACTCCCCTGTACACCGCTAACCTCCGGCGGACCGCTGTTTAATGACCCCCATCTTCATCAGTCCAGCACATATCTGATTATTAGTCCAGCAGTCCGCTGTTTACGACACGAAGCTAAAGCTGCACAGGGACTTTTATTGTGAAAGAACAGGCGGGAAGTGTCTCTGCGCGGATCAGACAGCGCCAGCCCCACCTGCTGGACGGCGGCGGTAATACGCACATGAAAGTGGCCTTGATTTCTTTAAAGTTTATTTTTCGTTCGCCTCCAGTGTTTTTCAGTATCTACTACAAACTTTAAACACATTACTGTTCTCTATAATAGTGTTCTATAGCGCTCCGGCGTGGGGAACGGTGATTAGGGGACGTTACTGTTCTCTATAATAGTGTTCTATAGCGCTCCGGCGTGGGGAACGGTGATTAGGGGACGTTACTGTTCTCTATAATAGTGTTCTATAGCGCTCCGGCGTGGGGAACGGTGATTAGGGGACGTTACTGTTCTCTATAATAGTGTTCTATAGCGCTCCGGCGTGGGGAACGGTGATTAGGGGACATTACTGTTCTCTATAATAGTGTTCTATGGCGCTCCGGCGTGGGGAACGGTGATTAGGGGACATTACTGTTCTCTATAATAGTGTTCTATAGCGCTCCGGCGTGGGGAACGGTGATTAGGGGACATTACTGTTCTCTATAATAGTGTTCTATAGCGCTCCGGCGTGGGGAACGGTGATTAGGGGACGTTACTGTTCTCTATAATAGTGTTCTATAGCGCTCCGGCGTGGGGAACGGTGATTAGGGGACGTTACTGTTCTCTATAATAGTGTTCTATAGCGCTCCGGCGTGGGGAACGGTGATTAGGGGACGTTACTGTTCTCTATAATGGTGTTCTATAGCGCTCCGGCGCGGGGAACGGTGATTAGGGGACATTACTGTTCTCTATAATAGTGTTCTACGGCGCTCCGGCGTGGGGAACGGTGATTAGGGGACGTTACCGTTCTCTATAATAGTGTTCTATAGCGCTCCGGCGTGGGGAACGGTGATTAGGGGACGTTACCGTTCTCTATAATAGTGTTCTATAGCGCTCCGGCGTGGGGAACGGTGATTAGGGGACGTTACCGTTCTCTATAATAGTGTTCTATAGGGCTCCGGCGTGGGGAACGGTGATTAGGGGACGTTACTGTTCTCTATAATAGTGTTCTATGGCGCTCCGGCGTGGGGAACGGTGATTAGGGGACGTTACTGTTCTCTATAATAGTGTTCTATAGGGCTCCGGCGCGGGGAACGGTGATTAGGGACATTACTGTTCTCTATAATAGTGTTCTATGGCGCTCCGGCGTAGCGAACGGTGATTAGGGGACGTTACTGTTCTCTATAATAGTGTTATATAGCGCTCCGGCGTGGGGAACGGTGATTAGGGGACGTTACTGTTCTCTATAATAGTGTTCTATAGCGCTCCGGCGTGGGGAACGGTGATTAGGGGACGTTACTGTTCTCTATAATAGTGTTCTATGGCGCTCCGGCGTGGGGAACGGTGATTAGGGGACGCTACCGTTCTCTATAATAGTGTTCTATGGCGCTCCGGCGTGGGGAACGGTGATTAGGGGACGTTACTGTTCTCTATAATAGTGTTCTACAGCGCTCCGGCGTGGGGAACGGTGATTAGGGGACGTTACTGTTCTCTATAATAGTGTTCTATAGCGCTCCGGCGCGGGGAACGGTGATTAGGGGACGTTACTGTTCTCTATAATAGTGTTCTACAGCGCTCCGGCGTGGGGAACGGTGATTAGGGGACGTTACTGTTCTCTATAATAGTGTTCTACAGCGCTCCGGCGTGGGGAACGGTGATTAGGGGACGTTACTGTTCTCTATAATAGTGTTCTACAGCGCTCCGGCGTGGGGAACGGTGATTAGGGGACGTTACTGTTCTCTATAATAGTGTTCTACAGCGCTCCGGCGTGGGGAACGGTGATTAGGGGACATTACTGTTCTCTATAATAGTGTTCTATGGCGCTCCGGCGTAGCGAACGGTGATTAGGGGACGTTACTGTTCTCTATAATAGTGTTCTACAGCGCTCCGGCGTGGGGAACGGTGATTAGGGGACGTTACTGTTCTCTATAATAGTGTTCTATAGCGCTCCGGCGCGGGGAACGGTGATTAGGGGACATTACTGTTCTCTATAATAGTGTTCTATAGCGCTCCGGCGCGGGGAACGGTGATTAGGGGACATTACTGTTCTCTATAATAGTGTTCTATAGGGCTGCGGCGTGGGGAACGGTGATTAGGGGACGTTACTGTTCTCTATAATAGTGTTCTATAGGGCTGCGGCGTGGGGAACGGTGATTAGGGGACGTTACTGTTCTCTATAATAGTGTTCTATAGCGCTCCGGCGCGGGGAACGGTGATTAGGGGACGTTACTGTTCTCTATAATAGTGTTCTATAGCGCTCCGGCGTGGGGAACGGTGATTAGGGGACGTTACTGTTCTCTATAATAGTGTTCTATAGCGCTCCGGCGTGGGGAACGGTGATTAGGGGACGTTACTGTTCTCTATAATAGTGTTCTATAGCGCTCCGGCGCGGGGAACGGTGATTAGGGGACGTTACTGTTCTCTATAATAGTGTTCTATAGGGCTGCGGCGCGGGGAACGGTGATTAGGGGACGTTACTGTTCTCTATAATAGTGTTCTATAGCGCTCCGGCGTGGGGAACGGTGATTAGGGGACATTACTGTTCTCTATAATAGTGTTCTATAGGGCTCCGGCGCGGGGAACGGTGATTAGGGGACGTTACCGTTCTCTATAATAGTGTTCTATGGCGCTCCGGCGTGGGGAACGGTGATTAGGGGACGTTACTGTTCTCTATAATAGTGTTCTATGGCGCTCCGGCGTGGGGAACGGTGATTAGGGGACGTTACTGTTCTCTATAATAGTGTTCTATAGCGCTCCGGCGTGGGGAACGGTGATTAGGGGACGTTACTGTTCTCTATAATAGTGTTCTATAGCGCTCCGGCGCGGGGAACGGTGATTAGGGGACGTTACTGTTCTCTATAATAGTGTTCTATAGGGCTGCGGCGTGGGGAACGGTGATTAGGGGACGTTACTGTTCTCTATAATAGTGTTCTATAGCGCTCCGGCGCGGGGAACGGTGATTAGGGGACGTTACTGTTCTCTATAATAGTGTTCTATAGCGCTCCGGCGTGGGGAACGGTGATTAGGGGACGTTACTGTTCTCTATAATAGTGTTCTATAGCGCTCCGGCGTGGGGAACGGTGATTAGGGGACGTTACTGTTCTCTATAATAGTGTTCTATAGCGCTCCGGCGCGGGGAACGGTGATTAGGGGACGTTACTGTTCTCTATAATAGTGTTCTACAGCGCTCCGGCGCGGGGAACGGTGATTAGGGGACATTACTGTTCTCTATAATAGTGTTCTACAGCGCTCCGGCGCGGGGAACGGTGATTAGGGGACATTACTGTTCTCTATAATAGTGTTCTATAGGGCTGCGGCGTGGGGAACGGTGATTAGGGGACGTTACTGTTCTCTATAATAGTGTTCTATAGCGCTCCGGCGTGGGGAACGGTGATTAGGGGACGTTACTGTTCTCTATAATAGTGTTCTATAGCGCTCCGGCGCGGGGAACGGTGATTAGGGACGTTACTGTTCTCTATAATAGTGTTCTACAGCGCTCCGGCGTGGGGAACGGTGATTAGGGGACGTTACTGTTCTCTATAATAGTGTTCTATAGCGCTCCGGCGTGGGGAACGGTGATTAGGGGACGTTACTGTTCTCTATAATAGTGTTCTATAGCGCTCCGGCGTGGGGAACGGTGATTAGGGGACATTACTGTTTTCTATAATAGTGTTCTATAGCGCTCTGGCGTGGGGAACGGTGATTAGGGGACGTTACCGTTCTCTATAATGGTGTTCTATGGCGCTCCGGCGTGGGGAACGGTGATTAGGGGACGTTACTGTTCTCTATAATAGTGTTCTATAGCGCTCCGGCGCGGGGAACGGTGATTAGGGACATTACTGTTCTCTATAATAGTGTTCTATAGCGCTCTGGCGCGGGGAACGGTGATTAGGGGACATTACTGTTCTCTATAATAGTGTTCTATAGGGCTGCGGCGTGGGGAACGGTGATTAGGGGACGTTACTGTTCTCTATAATAGTGTTCTATAGGGCTGCGGCGTGGGGAACGGTGATTAGGGGACGTTACTGTTCTCTATAATAGTGTTCTATAGGGCTACGGCGTGGGGAACGGTGATTAGGGGACATTACTGTTCTCTATAATAGTGTTCTATGGCGCTCTGGCGTGGGGAACGGTTATTAGGGGACGTTACCGTTCTCTATAATGTTGTTCTATGGCGCTCCGGCGTGGGGAACGGTGATTAGGGGACGTTACTGTTCTCTATAATAGTGTTCTATAGCGCTCCGGCACGGGGAACGGTGATTAGGGGACATTACTGTTCTCTATAATAGTGTTCTATAGCGCTCCGGCGTGGGGAACGGTGATTAGGGGACGTTACTGTTCTCTATAATAGTGTTCTATAGCGCTCCGGCGCGGGGAACGGTGATTAGGGGACGTTACTGTTCTCTATAATAGTGTTCTATAGCGCTCCGGCGCGGGGAACGGTGATTAGGGGACGTTACTGTTCTCTATAATAGTGTTCTACAGCGCTCCGGCGTGGGGAACGGTGATTAGGGGACGTTACTGTTCTCTATAATAGTGTTCTATAGCGCTCCGGCGTGGGGAGCGGTGATTATTGGGGACGTTATGTTCTCTATAATAGTGTTCTATAGCGCTCCGGCGTGGGAACGGTGATTAGGGGACATTACTGTTTTCTATAATAGTGTTCTATAGCGCTCCTGGCGTGGGGAACGGTGATTAGGGGACGTTACCGTTCTCTATAATGTGGGTTCTATGGCGCTCCGGCGTGGGGAAACGGTGATTAGGGGACGTTACTGTTCTCTATAATAGTGTTTCTATAGCGCTCCGGCGCGGGGAACGGTGATTAGGGGACTTTACTGTTCTCTATAATAGTGTTCTATAGCGCTCTGGCGCGGGGAACGGTGATTAGGGGACATTACTGTTCTCTATAATAGTGTTCTAAATAGGGCTGCGGCGTGGGGAACGGTGATTAGGGGACGTTACTGTTCTCTCTATACATAGTGTTCTATAGGGCTGGCGGCGTGGGGAACGGTGATTAGGGGGACGTTACTGTCTCTCTATATAGTGGTTCTATAGGGCTACGGCGTGGGGAACGGTGATTAGGGACATTACTGTTCTCTATAATAGTGTTCTATGAGCCGCTCTGGCGCGTGGGGAACGGTTATTAGGTGACGTTTACCGTTCTCTATAATGGTTGTTCTATAAAGCGCTCCGGCGTGGGGGAACGGTGATTAGGGGACGTTACTGTTCTCTATAATAGTGTTTCTATGCCTGCTCACGCACGGGGAACGGTGATTAGGGACAATTACTGTTCTCTATAATAGTGTTCTATAAGCGCTCGGTCGTGGGGAACGGTGATTAGGGGGACTTACTGTTCTCTATAATAGTGTTCTTATAGCGCTCCGGCGTGGGAAACGTTGATTAAAAAGTGGGGACAATTACTTGGTCTCTCTCCTATAAATCAGTGTTCTATCAATTACCGGCCCCGGGGATTGATGTGATAGGGGACGTTACTGTTCTCTATATAGTGTTCTATAGGGCTGCGGCGCGGGGACGGTGATTAGGGACTTTTACTGTTCTCTATAATGATTGTTCTATAGCCTCCGCTCCGGCGTGGGGATTAACGGTGATTAGGGGACATTACTTGTTCTCTATTGGAATAGTGTTCTATAGGGCTCCGGCGCGGGTCTAAATCGGTGATTAGGGGACGTTACCTGTTCTCTATAATAGTGTTCTATGGCGCTCCGGCGTGGGGAACGGTGATTAGGGTGTATACAGTGACTGATCTCTATAATTAGGTGTTCTATAGGGTGCGCGGGCGTGGTGAACGGTGATTAGGGACGTTACCGTTCTCTATTAGTAGCCCCACCAATGGGCTCCTGCGTGGAAAGTTCGGTGATTAGGGGACGTTACTGTGTCTCTATAATGTGTTCTATAAGGAGCGCTACCGGCGTGGGGAACGGTGATTATAGGGACGTTACTGTTCTCTATAATAGTGGTTCTATAGCGCTCCGCGCGTCGGGGAAATCCCGTTGATTTTAGGGTGCACACGTTACTGTTCCTCTATAAATATAGTGTTCTATAGGGCTGCCGACGTGGGGAACGCGTGATTAGGGGACGTTACTGTTCCTCTATGAATAGTGTTTCTATAGCGCTCCTGCGCGGGGAACGGTGATTAGGCGGACGTTACTGTTCTCTATAATAGTGTTCTATAGCGCTCCGGCGCGTGGGAACGGTGATTAGGGGACGTACTGTGTCTAGATAAATAGTGATTTCTATAGCGCTACCGGCTGTGGGGAACGGTGATTAGGGGAGTTTTACTGTTCTCTATAAGTAGTTTCTAATATGCGCTCCGGCGCGGGGTAACGGTGATTAGGGGACGTGTACTGTTCTCTATAATAGGTTTACAGCGGACACGGCGCGGGGAATACGTGTGATTAGGGGACATTACTGTTCTCTATAATAAGTGTTTCTAACAGCGCTCCGGAGCGGCGGGAACGTGTGACCCGTAGGGGACATACTGTTCTCTATAAATCAGTGTTCTATAGGGCTGCGGCGTGGGGACTTGTGATTAGGGGGACGTTACTGTTCTCTATAAATGTTCTATATCGCTCCGGCGTGGGAATCGGTGATTAGGGGACGTGCACTGTTCTCTTAATAGTATAGTTTCTATAGAGCTCCGGCTGCGGGGTAACGGTGATTAGGGGGAGTTTAGTCTTTACTTTTTTTTTTCTCTAATTTCTATAATTAGTGATGTCTACAGCGCTCCAGGCAGAAGGGGGAACGGTGATTCCAGGACTTTACTGTTCTCGATTAATAGTGGTTCATATAGCGCTCCGGCGATCTGGGGAACTGGTGAAGTAGGGGACGTTACTGGCTCATTCTAACTATAATAGTTGTTCTATAGCGCTCCGCTTGACGGGAACGGTAGATTCGGGGAGCATTACTGTTTATCTAAATGTGTTCTAATAGCGCTCTGGCGTGGGGAACGGTGATTAGGGGGACGTTACGTTCTCTATAATGGGGTTCTATGGCGCTTCCGGCGTGGGGAAAACGTGTGATTTAGGGGGGACGTTACTGTTACTATAATAGCTGTAGTATAGCGCTCCGGCGTCCGGGATTTACGGTGATATAGGGACATTACTGTTCCTCTATATAAGTGTCTATCGCGCTGGTCTGGCGCGCGGGGGAACGGTGACTTAGGGGGACATACTGTTCTCTATAATAGTGTTTATAGGGCTGCGGCGTGGAGGAAACGGTGATAGGGGGACGTTTACTGTTCTCTATAAATAGTGTTCTATTAGTGGCGGTGCGCTAGTGGGTGAACAGGTGGATTAGGAGGACAGTTACTGTTCTCGATAACTAGTGTCTGTCTATAGGGCTACGGCGTGGGAACGGTTAAAATTAGGGGGACATTACTTTCTCTATAATATGTAGTTCTATTGGCGCTCTGGCGTGGGGAACGGTGAGATATTGGGGGACGTTACCGTTCTCTATAACTGTTTGTGTTCTATAGCGCAATGCCGGCGTGGGGAACGGTGATTTAGGGGACGTAGCCGACCTGTTCTCTATAATAGTTGTTCTATAGCGCTCCGGCGTGGGGAACGGTGATTTAGGGGACATTACTGTTCTCTATAAATAGTGTTCTATAGCTCTCTCCGGCGTTGGGAACGTGATTAGGGTACGTTACTGTTCTCTATAATAGTGTCTATAGTGTCTCCGGCTGTGGGGACGGTGATTAGGGGGGACATTACAGTTCTCTATAATAGTGTTCTATAGAGCTCCGCGCGGGGGACAACGGTGATCCAGGAGGACGTTACATTCCTCAATAGGTAGCTCTCATTCTCAATCCTGTCTCCGCGTGGGGAACGGTGGTAGATATAGGGGACGGGTTCGGTTCTCTATAATAGTGTTCTATACGTGCTCGGCGTACGGGGTGATTAGGGGACGGTACTGTTCTCATATATCGTGTTCGGCTCTAGCGCTCCGGCGTGGGGTGAGCGGTGATTAGGGAACGTTTACTGTTCTCTATAATGCATTGTTTGCTATTAGGGCTGCTGGCGTGGGAACGGTCAGTGATTAGGGGACATTACTGTTCTCTATAAATAGTGTCTAATAGCCACTTTTCGTCCCCCCCCCGCGTCCTTGGAAGCGGTGATTTAGGGAACGTTACTGTTATCTCTAATAGTGTTCTATAGCGCTCCGGCGTGGGGAACGGTGATTAGGGGACGTTACTGTTCTCATCATAATAGTGTTCTATAGGGCTGCGGTCCGTGGGGAACGGTGATTAGGGGACATTACTGTTCTCTATAATAGTGATTCTATAGGGCTGCGGCGTGGGGAAACGGTGATTAGGGAGACATTACCGTTCTCTATAATAGTGTTCTATAGCGGCTCCGGCGCGGGAACGGTGATTAGGGGACTTACGTTCTCTATAATAGGTGTTCTATAGCGCTCCGGCGCGAGGGAACGGTTATTAGGGGAACGTTAATGTTATATATAATAGTGTTCTATATCGCTCGGCGTGGGGGAACGGTGATTAGGGGACGTTACCGTTCTCTATAATAGTGATTCTATAGGGCTTTGCGGCGCCGCGGGAACGGTGATTAGGGGACGTTATCACTGTTCATCTATAATAGTGGTTCTATAGCGCTCCGGCGTGGGGAACGGTGATTAGGGGACGTTACTGTTCTCTATAATAGTGTTCTATAGCGCTCCGGCGTGGGGAGCGGTGGTTAGGGGAGGTTACTGTTCTCTATAATGGTGTTCTATAGGGCTCCTTGGCGTGGGGAACGGTGATTAGGGACATTACCGTTCCTCTATAATAGTGGTTCTATAGAGCGCTCCGGCGTGGGGACGGTAATGATGATTAGGGGACGTTACTGTTCTCTATAATAGTGTTCTATAGCGCTCCGGCGTGGGGAACGGTGATTAGGGGACGTTACTGTTCTCTATAATAGTGTTCTATAGCGCTCCGGCGTGGGGAACGGTGATTAGGGGACGTTACTGTTCTCTATAATAGTGTTCTATAGCGCTCCGGCGTGGGGAACGGTGATTAGGGGACGTTACTGTTCTCTATAATAGTGTTCTATAGGGCTCCGGCGCGGGGAACGGTGATTAGGGGACATTAGTAATTGCAGTGTAAGTGTAATAGATTAGTAATAATGGTGTAGTAATAGTGTAATAGATTAGTAATAGTGTAGTAATAGTGTAGTAATAGTGTAATAGAGTAGTAATAGCGGTGTGAGGGTGTTCTGGGCGGGTTCTCCAGAGTGATGAGTGGAGACGATGATGTCAGGGTAATCTAGTGTAAGCTGATTATGACCGTGTTGAGGTTTAGAGGTGAATAACTGAAGACAGTGTGAGGAGCACGCTCAGAGAGGGGGTTTATCATCTCTACAGGAATCAGAGGAGGTGTTCAGAGGAGGTGTTCAGAGGAGGTGTTCAGAGGAGGTGTTCAGAGGAGGGGTTCAGAAGAGGACTCTGACAGCATGGTATTCTAAGGATCTGAGGATGTAAGGTTCTGAGGATCTGAGCTGTGCTTCACTCTACCTGCTTTAGCTCAGAGAGATTAACCTGAGACGAACGAGATCTACAGTCTGGATCAGATCTAGGATCCCCCTCCAGCAGAATACATCACAGCCAGTGTGATTCATTTATTTATTTATTTATTTATATTTATTTTTTATTTGCTTAACCATAGTGTAAACAGTGCACTGTCAGTGTGATTGTTTCTTGTTTGAATATTTATTTATTCGTCTATGTCTGACAAAGGTGCACTGTCAGTGTGATTTGTTCATTTGTTTGTTTGCTTGTTTGTTTGTTTGTTTGCTTGTTTGCTTGTTTGTTTGTTTGCTTGCTTGTTTGTTTGTTTGTTTGCTTGTTTTGTTTGTTTGTTTGCTTGCTTGTTTGTTTGTTTGTTTGCTTGTTTGTTTGCTTGTTTGTTTGCTTGCTTGCTTGTTTGTTTGTTTGTTTGCTTGTTTGCTTGTTTGCTTGCTTGTTTGTTTGTTTATTTGCTTGCTTGCTTATTTGTTTGTTTGCTTGTTTGTTTGTTTGTTTGCTTGTTTGCTTGTTTGTTAGTTTGCTTGTTTGCTTGTTTGCTTGTTTGTTTGTTTGTTTAAGTCATGGTGCCTCTGTAAAGATCCACATCCCATATGAATGAACTGTATTTATTTGAAGTTTAATTGTTTGTTTGTGTCCCGGTGATCTGTTTATTTATTTGTAGTTGTTTATTTGTTGGGGTGATGTTGATCTTGTGGTCGTGTTACCTGTTCCTCACCTACCTGTCGCTCTACCTGTCCTTTAACTTCCTGCGCAGTCTGCTGACTCTGGACAGTGAGAAGCAGAAAGTTACAGCTCGAATCCGGCGCAAACGGAGACGCCGAGGACGCTCTCGCCTGTCCACCCGGATGAACTTCCAGCGCAAGAGCACTCACTGACAACAGACTCACCCTGCGGGACTTCACTGTACAGTTCATTACATCAGCACTGTACGGAACCACTGCACAACATCACTCTACAACAGCACTGCACAACATCACTCTACAACATCACTCTACAACAGCACTGCACAACAGCACTGCACAACATCACTCTACAGCAGCACTGCACCTCAGCACTGTACAACAGCACTCTACATCAGCACTCTACAACATCACTCTACAACATCACTCTACAACATCACTCTACAACAGCACTGCACAACATCACTCTACAACATCACTCTACATCAGCACTCTACAACATCACTCTACAACATCACTCTACAACATCACTCTACATCAGCACTCTACAACAGCACTCTACAACAGCACTCTACAACAGCACTCTACAACAGCACTGCACAACATCACTCTACAACATCACTCTACATCAGCACTCTACAACAGCACTCTACAACATCACTCTACAACATCACTCTACAACAGCACTGCACAACATCACTCTACAACCCCACTCTACAACATCACTCTACAACAGCACTCTACAACCCCACTCTACAACCCCACTCTACAACAGCACTCTACAACATCACTCTACAACAGCACTGCACAACATCACTCTACAACATCACTCTACATCAGCACTCTACAACAGCACTCTACAACAGCACTCTACAACAGCACTCTACAACAGCACTGCACAACATCACTCTACAACATCACTCTACAACAGCACTGCACAACATCACTCTACAACATCACTCTACATCAGCACTCTACAACAGCACTCTACAACATCACTCTACATCAGCACTCTACAACAGCACTCTACAACATCACTCTACAACAGCACTGCACAACATCACTCTACAACATCACTCTACAACATCACTCTACAACAGCACTCTACAACCCCACTCTACAACCCCACTCTACAACAGCACTCTACAACATCACTCTACAACATCACTCTACAACATCACTCTACAACAGCACTGCACAACATCACTCTACAACACCACTCTACAACAGCACTGCACAACATCACTCTACAACATCACTCTACATCAGCACTCTACAACCCCACTCTACAACAGCACTGCACAACATCACTCTACAACATCACTCTACAACAGCACTCTACAACATCACTCTACAACACCACTGCACAACATCACTCTACAACATCACTGCACATCACTCTACAACAGCACTCTACAACAGCACTGCACAACATCACTCTACAACATCACTCTACAACATCACTCTACAACAGCACTCTACAACAGCACTGCACAACATCACTCTACAACCCCACTCTACAACATCACTCTACAACAGCACTGCACAACCCCACTCTACAACATCACTCTACAACAGCACTCTACAACAGCACTGCACAACATCACTCTACAACAGCACTGCACAACATCACTCTACAACATCACTCTACAACAGCACTCTACAACAGCACTCTACAACAGCACTCTACAACATCACTCTACAACCCCACTCTACAACATCACTCTACAACCCCACTCTACAACATCACTCTACAACATCACTCTACAACCCCACTCTACAACATCACTCTACAACATCACTCTACAACATCACTCTACAACAGCACTCTACAACATCACTCTACAACATCACTCTACAACATCACTCTACAACATCACTCTACAACCCCACTCTACAACATCACTCTACAACATTACTCTACAACATTACTCTACAACATTACTCTACAACATCACTCTACAACTCCACTCTACAACCCAACTCTACAACATCACTCTACAACATTACTCTACAACATCACTCTACAACATCACTCTACAACCCCACTCTACAACATTACTCTACAACATCACTCTACAACATCACTCTACAACCCCACTCTACAACATCACTCTACAACCCCACTCTACAACATCACTCTACAACATCACTCTACAACATCACTCTACAACCCCACTCTACAACATCACTCTACAACATCACTCTACAACATCACTCTACAACCCCACTCTACAACATCACTCTACAACATCACTCTACAACATCACTCTACAACATCACTCTACAACATCACTCTACAACATCACTCTACAACACCACTCTACAACATAACTCTACAACCCCACTCTACAACACCACTCTACAACAGCACTGTACAACAGCACTCTACATCACTCTACAACCCCACTCTACAACACCACTCTACAACATCACACTACAACCCCACTCTACAACATCACTCTACAACATCACTCTACAACCCCACTCTACAACATTACTCTACAACATCCCTGTACAACACCTGTTATTCTCTTTTTAAATCTGGTCCATGGTTCATGTTGTGGTCACTGAGTCCCCCTTGTGGTCGTTTTGTGATGGTTTTCCTTTTTTATAAGATCTGATAGAGTC
>JAMWET010004976.1:0-11673 GCA_024036415.1 Prochilodus magdalenae
CAGCCATTCTTCTTGCAGGACATCGTGGCCGCAGAAGTCACTAACGTGATGCTGGTGGAGGGTTCGTGCCTTTCTTGTGGTTATTGCTGACATTAGGACCCTGGATACCGGTGTCTCTTGATACATCCACAAAGAACTTGCTGTCTTGGTACACATCCAGATGCTCTCAGTCAAGACGTGCGACGGCAACAATACTGTCCCTCGTTTTGAACTCTGGTATTGTCCCCCATCCATGCAGATGCATACGTGCGTTTCGTGTAGCTAGATTTAGCAGTGTAGCGTGTGTTGAAGCAAGGAACTGTGCTCCGGCTAGCTATTGTTATACTTCTCATCTCTTACTGCATCCAGGTCGCTATGTACTGGAAACCTTATCACTGGTGCATGAAATTTGTGGCCTTACACAGCAGGTGGGCATGGTCCATATTTAAGGTATCCGACCATTTGCAGCACACTCCCCCTACAATGTATGCTGTGAAGTTATCGAGTATATTATTCTATGTTTCATGGTAGAATCCCTGCTCGATGCTGACTCCTGTGTCACTGCTCTCCCTTACTTCTTAACCCTTAGTGCTTCTCCATTTTTCTGTCTTTGACAGTTTCAGTCTTTTAACGTTGGTATCCCTTTATGTTGTGTGTAAATTTCAGGATGAATGGACCCAAAGAAATGGCCCATTGGCTTCTTTTGACTTTCTTTATTAGTAGTCTACTATGGAGGTCCTGGTGAGGCGTAACTGGTATAGAGGAACTCCTTTGAGATGATTTGGAATTAATGCATTCATGTCCAGCGTCAGTGCCTGACCTGAGAGGTTCCCACAGAGATACCCGAACATGCTGTGGAGGGTCGAGGTGGATGATGTACACTCATCTGCACCCAGAAAGAAACAACTGATAGGAATGAAACTTACAGGCAGGTTTGATATGATTTCACTTTCATATTTCCCAGCTGCACATCGTGTGTAAGCAATCCCGGCCTTATCCGCTGTATACCTGACCTGGAACCAACATACACTGACTGTGTATGGTGTTGACTCTTGTGTAGTGTGGAGACGCCACCCGAGAGAAAAATCCGTTGTGTGTGGAGGCACCGTGGTCTGAACCAAGATAAGCGTTATTTTGGGTCACGTGTCGCACGTCCACAAGGCCAGGTGTAACTCCGACCCTCCACCAGCCCTACGCGTCACCTTACTTCAGAATACTGAAAGGATATTCCAAGCTGCATGGGAGGGATTATCACAGGACTCCCATTAGGAACCTTCTACAGCTCCATACCGAGACTTCCTGGTATTGTTGGGTTAGCACACAGACGGCGTGAATAGCAAACACTGCGGCCCGAGCGCCATATACGTAGGGGGCTGAGAAAGACCGACCTTCTGTATGTGTTGCTCTATATATATTTATGACCATCCTCAGTCTTAGCATCTTATCACAGATCATTACTGATCCTTGTTTCACCGTTTACTCTTCCTTCCCAACAGACACCATATCAACTCCCGACCTCCGTTCCTTCTGGTTGGGTGCGTGTACGTTCTCTATTGCTGAATGAGATTCGGCAGCCTAATACAAACATTAACCTCTTTAGTCCCGACTATAACTTGTTTGGCCACACTAGTGTGTAATACTGTCAAATTATATATGGGATCAGTCTTCCAGGACAGAAGGATAGTACAATAACGGTGTGCGATGATCCGCTATTATGATGCCGAATAACCGTATTATTCCGTTCAGTATATCACCAGTTTGTTAACCGTACACACTCGAAGCTCATGTTTTCATGGACGACACCATGCGTAAAGCTAATTTTGGTGCTGCCTATATTCAGAGTCTGTCGGCTGTTACAGCTCATGTCCCTGTCACTGCAACTGATATATGTCTAGCGGTACACGCGGGCCACTTTCAAGACCGCGTTTTAGTAAAGGTGTGGACAGAACGTTGTTGTGCTGTCCCCCCACAGTGTCCAATGGGACAGGAAAAAGGGAATTTTTAAGGAGGAGTGGTGGGGAGGGGGGGGGGGCAACACCTGTAAGCAAAACGACAGGAGATGGGTGGGGGGAAGTAAGGGTCGTTAAAAAGCATCACATGGAATCGATTTTCCCTCAC
Source organism: Prochilodus magdalenae (assembly GCA_024036415.1). Lineage (NCBI taxonomy): Eukaryota > Metazoa > Chordata > Actinopteri > Characiformes > Prochilodontidae > Prochilodus > Prochilodus magdalenae. Next base: position 2,098 of record JAMWET010004976.1, read on the forward strand.
ATTTCGCTTCTTCATGGCTGATCATCATGCAGATGGAAATTGAAGCAGCGTGTCCCATGGGCTGGGGAATAAGGTCCATTATCAGGACGCTGGGCTGGTGTAAATGACGCTAATCTGGGAAGCCGGGACGGACTATTGGAAATGTGTGCTGTTTTCCTTTCCCTCATTGTATTGCCTGCTTTTCCCAAAAGCCCCAATCTACATACGGCTAATCAATGCTCTGCTCGCTTAATCAATTAGCTGCGCCGCCTAATATGAGATACAGTCGCTGCTAGTTTGGGGAACAGGGCGGTACATTACTACGCGATCCGTTATAAGTGTGTTTTAATCGATAATCCTGCAGAACCGCCCAGAACCCGGCTCTAGAGCTTTAACCCTGTGGTAACCTCGCTAATGTCTGTCTTGGAGGAAGAGGAGTTGTGGTGATGGACCCTCAGAACAGCTCACTGAGGAGGATCTCTCTCTCTCTCTCTCTCTCTCGCTCTCGAGTCTCTCGCTCTCTCTCTCTCTCTCTCTCTCTCTCTCTCTCTCTCTCTCTCTCTCTCTCTCTCCCTGTCTCTTTCTTTCTTTCTCTCTCTTCATCCTCTTATCTTTTCAGTCTCATTCTATCACTTGCTTGTGGTCTCCCTTTCTCTGTTTAAGGAATGTATTCTCTAGTCTCTGTCTCTCTCAGTCCTCTCTGTTATTGGCTCTCTCTCTCTGTCTCTCGCTCGGTGTGTCTCTTTCTCTTTCATCTTTTTTCTTTCTCCATCCTTTGTCTCTCTTGCAGCCTCTCATCTGTTCAGTCCTGTTTTTTTCCACTCCCTTTCTCTCTTTCCAGTATCTTTTTCTCCTTTTCTCTTTCATCTATTTTTTCCTCTCCTTTTTTTACTCTCTGTCGCTCATTTTTTTTTTCTTTTTTTTCCTTTCTCCTTGTTTTTCTTTGTATTTTCTTTCAGTATTTTCCTTTCACTAATTTCCATTTCTTCTCTCCCTTTCTCTTTGTCTGTCTGACCCCTATTCTCTTTTTCCTCTTTCTTTCCACCACACTAGGTCAGAACTTCTTCCTTTAATTCTCTCTCTGTGTCTCTCTCTGTGTCTCTCTCTGTCTCTGTCTCTCTGTCTGTCTGTCTGTCTGTCTCTCTCTCTCTCTCTCTCTCTCTCTCTCTCTCTGTCTCTGTCTCTCTCTCTCTCTCTCTCTGTCTCTCTCTGCCAGCTGATTATCAGGTGTGGAGGCAGTTTGGTGTTGTATGTGCTCTCAGTCAGGAGTATCAGGGGCTGGTCCACCTTCCACCTTGTGCTGCTGCACAGTGCAGGGTTGGTCATCCTCTAGTCCTTCATCAGTGGAGAATGACCGCTGTTGATGATGGGTAGTGTCATTAGATTTGATGGTACAATTCCTCAGTCCTGTCAGTGACAGCTGAGTGTCCAATCAACACTGCTTGGTGTCCCCAATCACTCACCCTACCTCACGTCTGTCACTGGCGGTGCAGAGGAATGATCCACCTACCCACATCATACCTGCCTCTGTTGTTTGTCCTGTGGGGGTCCTGACCATTGAAACAGGGTAATACAGTACACAGAGAAACAGAATGGACTACGTCTGGACCTGTAATGAACCGACAGCGTGCTTGACAGATACTCAGTGTGCGTACTTGATGGAGAAGAAGCATTTTTTCATTTAAGACAGTATCACCTCTCTGAACAGCCATCTGATAATCAGGCCTGCTAAACGGTTTCATCAACATCAGCCAGCGCTGCAATTTCGAAGGTGAAAGCCTTCAGTCTAGAACCGCAGCCACAACATCTGGATCCCAGAGCGTTATGTAACCGTGCGAGAGAGGCGGCTAGGGCTGCATGTTTAATTAAAGCTTTGTTATTTGGTCGTCCCTTGATTAGAGGGAAGACTTTCCTCGGAAGACTTCAGGCTCATGCAAGGTGCATCTCTGCCATCTGTCCTCGTAATTAATCAGATTCTCTGAGCAATGATGTTGACAAGTCTGATAATGTGTGTCTTTCCTGGCTGCTGTGCTGTGGGAATAGCCGCTAGAAGGCTGAGCCTAGCCGTGGATGGTTCTGTTCACGTGCCAATCGTTAGCGCTCGCAGCTATCACATGCTAATCGCGGCTGTTTGCAGGAAGGTCAGCCACAGTATGAATAAATAATATGTGACACATGAGGCGGCCGCGGCCTGATCAGGGGCTGAATTATTTAACACCAGCTTCGTTAAAAGAGCTGCACATGAGTTTACATCTAGATGCACGTCTGGAGAGTCGTGGACCCGTCGGTTTAAAGGCTGCAGGCTAAACAGACGTGCGTTTGAAATGCCTCAGCAATTTGTAACATCCTATCAGTTCAGTAGTTAAACCAAGAACTTCAGTCATTTATATAAGTGACCAGTGTGCTGAAGCCCAGAGTAGGTGTTTCTAATAAAGTGGCCAGTGTGTGGAAGCAAGAGGGAGGTGTTTCTAATAAAGTGGCCAGTGTGCTGAAGCCCAGAGTAGGTGTTTCTAATAAAGTGGCCAGTGTGTGGAAATACCATGAAGGTGTTTGCAGTAAAGTGGCTAGTGTGCAGAAGCCCAGGGTAGGTGGCCAGCATGTGGAAGCACCAGGGAGGTGTTTCTAATAAAGTGGCCAGTTTGTGGAAAGTAGAATGTAGGTGTTTCTAATATAGTCGCCGGTGTGTGGAAGCACAAGGGAGGTGTTTCTAATAAAGTGGCCAGTGTGTGGAAGCACAAGGGAGGTGTTTCTAATAAAGTGGCCAGTGTGTGGAAGCACAAGGGAGGTGTTTCTAATAAAGTGGCCAGTGTGTGGAAGCACAAGAGAGGTGTTTCTAATAAAGCGGCCAGTGTGTGTGGAAGTACAACGTAGGTGTTTCTAAAAAAAAGTGGCCAGTGTGTGTGGAAGCACCAGGTAAGTGTTTCTAATAAAGTGGCCAGTGCGTGGAAGCACCAAGGTGTTTGCAGTAAAGTGGCCTGTGTGCGGAAGCCTAGAGTTGGCGTTTCTAATAAAGTGGCCAGCATGTGGAAGTACAAGGTAAGTGTTTCTAATAAAGTGGCCAGTGTGTGGAAGCACCAAGGTGATGCAGTAAAGTGGCCTGTGTGCGGAAGCCTAGAGTTGGTGTTTCTAATAAAGTGGCCAGTGTATGGAAGCACAAGGTTGGTGTTTCTAATAAAGTGGCCAGTCTGTGGAAGCACAAGAGAGGTGTTTCTAATAAAGTGGCCAGTGTGTGGAAGCACAAGGTGGGTGTTTCTAATTAAGTGGCCAGTGTGTGGAAGCACAAGGGAGGTGTTCCTAATAATGTGGCCAGTGTGTGGAGCACAAGGTAGGTGTTTCTAACAAAGTGGCCAGTGTGCGGAAACACAAGGGAGGTGTACAGCAGTACAGCATACTAGCTGACTAGCCTGCATACTAGCCTGTGCCCCTCCTGATGCCTGTATCTGATAGAACACTGAGTGAGGTGGGTTCTGTGGGTGACGGTACTGGGTACAGTACAGTAGTGCGGTACTGCAGTCGGTGTGAGGTCGTGTTGTAAACACCCTGCGTATAAACCGAATCATACGAGCATCTAACATCAACCCACCTCTAAAAAATCAGTACCAGGTGTAGCATGTAGGCCTCCGTATGTCCTGACTGCTTCTCCTCAAGTCTTTCAGCATATGTAGGCCCAGATTTTGGCAGACTCAGACTACAGTCAGTGGGGGATTCTCCACAGATAATCCTTTTCGGGCTGGGAGGAGGCTCAACACGCATCCGGAACATTGGCCCGTGGTGTCCTGTAGCGCTTATTTTTTTTTTTTTTTATTTTTTTTTTTTTTTTTTTTTTTTTTTTTTTACTCCCTTAAGCGAATTATCCGTGCAGCTCCATGATTTCCCGTTTTGTGTTTTTCCATGCGAATGTGTGCTAGGAGCGCTGATTTCTGTCCTTGAGAAGTCCTCTAGGGGACAGGGGCCGAGGAGCGGCAGCGTGTTTGTTCACCAGGGAGGTGGACTTTCCAAAAGCCCCACTGCGGAGTGACCCAGCCATGTTACTCAAACTCTGGGGTCGCCGGGTGACCGTGAAGGTGGACATTCCCAAAACCTCCCCGCTGCGGAGAGACTCAGGGACTCTGCTCGGGGTCTGGGATGGTGTGTTTGTGGGAAACCCCAGGGACTCGGCTTGTGCCCCCTGTGGGCTCGCGGGTTTGTCGAGGTGGACATTCCCTGAAACCTTCCTATTGCGGAGAGACACAACGACTCGGATCAGGCCCAGTGGGCTTTCCAGGATGGCATGCTTGTTTACCATGGAGGTGGACTTTCCAAACCCCCCAGCTCCACAGAGACCCAGAGATTTCATGCCGCAGGGTCCCTGGTTTATTGCGGAGGTGGACATTCCCGAAGCCATCCACTGCGGAGAGACTCAGGGACTCTGCTCGGGGTCTGGGATGGTGTGTTTGTGGGAAACCCCAGGGACTCGGCTTGTGCCCCCTGTGGGCTCGCGGGTTTGTCGAGGTGGACATTCCCTGAAACCTTCCTATTGCGGAGAGACTCAAGGACTCGGATCAGGCCCTGTGGGCTTTCCAGGATGGCATGCTTGTTTACCATGGAGGTGGACTTTCCAAACCCCCCAGCTTCACAGAGACCCAGAGATTTCACCCCGCAGGGACTCAGTGTGGGGTCCCCTGGTTTATTGCGGAGGTGGACATTCCCGAAGCCCTCCACTGCAGAGGAGACACAGGACTCCTGCTTAGGGCTCAGTTAGGGTTGTGGGGTGGACGTTCTGAGACACAACCAAACCGCAAAGAGGACACAGGGACTCTGTTTTTTTTCTGAGGGTCGCCAGGATGGTTGGAGACACACCAGGGCCTTCTGCGGGACATTGTGATGCTTTTGAGTGATCAACCCACGCTGACCACGGTGCGCTCCAACAGACGTGACTCGGACGTTGGGCGGTCTTCCACCAAAGCTGGGACTCGTCACTGAAGATGGACCCGCTGTCCATTCTGAGTCACATCCATGACAGTCTGGTACGACACCACTTGCAGTCCTTTGGTGACCGGTGATGTGGTGTTAAAGGACAAGTCGTGGTAAACGTCTGTGTGTGAGTGTAGTCAGGCGTGGTGGCAAGCCGTCTGCCAAGCGGTGCTGCACTAACAGGAGGGGACTCATGGAGGACCACCCACTGCTCGCTGGATGTCCACCCCCAGTCGTGGCTGTTGGGTCAGTCAGGTACAGCGAAAAGGCCCGCCCTTGCTAACGTCACATGTGCAAGCGGAGCCTGAACCATGAATGTGTCGACGGTGTCGCGGTGTCGACCCATGCCGACAGCCATGGTTTCGTGCCTATGTAGGGTTGCTTCATTCTGGGTGGCAGCTGTTCTGTGGCCAGATTGATCGACTGATTGAGCAGAGAGAGGTAGTGAACAAGCCTTTGCAGCAGGAAACTTCCGGTCTGGACAAAGCTTCACGTTAACAGAGAGAGGAACATGACGTAACGCATTTCTAGGAAAACGTGGCCGTGGTCCGGTGGTATATAGGAGCTTGTCGTTTGTAATCTTGGTGCGGTGAGTTCGCCGAGGAATGTGCGCGCGTGAGAGTAGGTGGGTATGGACATAAGAGGCAGAAGCGCATTTTCCATGTATGGATGCAGCGAGGCGCGCAGCCCGCCTCTGTGCGAGTAGAAGCAAGCTCGCATTTTGCCGCCTGATGTGGTTTCCTCCAAGCTGGGCGAATTAAACAAAAAAGTACAAAAAAAAAATGTGGTGGAGGCCCCCGTCTCTCCACAGCCAGCTCTGACTCAGTGCAGGATGGAGGACGAATCACAAATAGAGGAGGCAGGAGACAGAGGAGTCCATTATCAACCATCAAGAGATCAGCTGCCACCCAGGAGGATGTATGGGGGGAGTGCGGCGTGTGGGGAAGGAAGATAAAGGAGACCAGGATCAATAACTGATGATAAATACAGACACACGATATGGATCAATATTTATTGAGACTACACATACACATGAGAAGTCTGTCTCTCAGTATGGCGTCGGGCCGCCCGTGTTTTTTTTTGTTTTTTTTTTTTTTTTGCTAAAACCCAAACACGCCAGACGTCTCGGGTATGGAGCTGTAGAGGTTCCTAATGGTGTCCTGTGATAATCCATTCCCCGCAGCACTTGAAACATTCCCACACAGTTCGTGCATGATGGTGCGGTAGGGGTGGAGGTGGAGGGACCACCAGTGAGTGAAAGCACAAGGTGTGTTGGACAATAAAGTGGCAGTGAGTGGAAACACAAGGTGGGTGTTTCTAATCGAAGTGGCCAGTGAGTGGGAAACACAAGGTGGGTGTTTCTAATTAAAGTGGCCCTCCTCCCCCCCCTTCCAGTGATTAAGGCACAAGGTAGGTGTTTCTAATAAAGTGGCCAGTGAGTGGAAACACAAGGTGGGTGTTTCTAATAAAGTGGCCAGTGATTAAGGCACAAGGTAGGTGTTTCTAATAAAGTGGCCAGTGAGTGGAATCACAAGGTGGGTGTTTCTAATAAAGTGGCCAGTGATTAAGGCACAAGGTAGGTGTTTCTAATAAAGTGGCCAGTGAGTGGAAGCACAGAGTGTGGGGTTATCATATAAGTGTCCAGTTTGTGGAAAACGAGCAAGGTGGGTGTGTTTCTGAATAAAGTGGCCATCAGTGAGTGGAAGGCACAAGGGTGGGTGTTTCTAATAAAAGTGGCCATGAGGGGAAGTACAAGGTGGGTTGTTTCTAATTATTAAAGTCGGCCCAGTGAGTGGAGAATCACAAGGGTGGTTGTTTCTAAATAGAAGTGGCCGAGTAGAGTGGAAATCACCAAGGGTGGGTGTTTCTAATAAAGTGGCCAGTGAGTGGAAGGGACAAGGTGGGTGTTTCTAATTAAGAGAGTGGGCCAGGATTTAGTGGACAAGCACATAGGTGGGTGGTTTCTAAAGGGATAGTGGCCAAGCGAGTGGAAGCACAAAGTGGGTGTTTCTAATAAAGTGGCCAGTGAGTGGAAGTGCAAGGTGGGTGTTTCTAATAAAGTGGCCAGTGAGTGGAATCACAAGGTGGGTGTTTCTAATAAAGTGGCCAGAGAGTGGAATCACAAGGTGGGTGTTTCTAATAAAGTGGCCAGTGGGTTAACAGTCTCTCCTGTTCTAATGCTAATAGGGAATGCTGGAAATTACGAAACTCCTTCTTAAGTTAATCAGAATAAGAAACTTGTAAAACTAATTAAACTGGAGAACAAAGTCAAAGAAAGATGACAGGAAAAGTGGCACATTTGTCTCGGTGTTTTTTTTCACACCCCCGCACACACACACACACACACCCACACACACAGGGACTCAGTGTAAAATCAAAAGACAGCCAAGTGTGTGGCATTAGGTTTTCCCCCCCCCCCCTATTCGTGCTAGCCATGGATACGTTCAAATTTCATCGCATCCTCTCCGTTATTAAAATTGAGCACAAAAATTACCTGCAATTAGCGTTGCATGACAAAAAACAGGGCGCGTGTTAGCAGTGTGAGTTGTTCGGCTTCTCCGCTGCTGAGCGGCCGGGACATTGTGTTTTCCGTCAGTCCAGGAATTCCAGACTAGCTCTAAATTCAACTGCCTTCACTGAGAGGCAAATCAAAGGCACACTGGGTTGATTCCCGGCTTGCTTTGGGGGGGTGGGGGGGGGCGTTGACCCAGCCCAGACGAAACAAGCTGTACACCATTCACGGACTCGAACCCAGGCCCCAGTCGCAGGGAACTACTGTCGGGCTCCAGGTGTGCTGATAAGAAGGGTGCTGTGCTGAAGGTCCTAGGGACTGACCCAGTTTAGATGAGGGATTATTATCATTAGAAGATGGTGGAGATGAGAGACACTAAAGTCTCTCACCTAGAGACAGATGAGCTGGAGGAAAGAGCCTGTTCAGGAAATGATAATAGGGACGAGTATAGAGAGCCGTAATAAAACCATACTCCTGTTTACTTCCATACTCAGTACATTCTGAAGGTTACATACTTTAGTACTGTTACTTCCATACTAAGTACACTGAAAGGGACAATTTGTACTGTTACTCTCATACTTAAGTACATCTGAAGGGACATACTTTAGTACTGTTAAATCTCGACAGATAACTTAAGTAAGATCTGAAGGTTAACATACTTTAGTACTGTTACTCTCCAGCTACTTAAGTACATCTGAAGGTACATTACTTTAGTACCGTACTCTCCATACTTAAGACTTGAAGGACATAACTTTAGTACTGTTACTCTCCATACTTGAAGCTACATTGAGGGTACATACTTCAGTATGTTACTCTCCAATACTAAGTACCTATGAGGGTTACATACTTCAGTACTGGTACTATCCATACTTAAGTACGATCGAAGGTACCTACTTAGTACTGTTACTCTTCCAACTTTAAGTACGATATCTGAAGGTACTACGTATGAGTACTATACTCGTGCACACATACTGAAGAAACATCTGAAGATGGAGAAGTTACTATAGTACTGTTACTCTCCATACTTAAGTACATCTGAAGGTAAATACTATAGTACTGTTACTCTCCATACTTAAGTACATCTGAAGGTAAATACTATAGTACTGTTACTATCCATACTTTAGGTAAATACTGTCACTGGAGGAGGATTTTACTTTGGGGGATCTTTTCTTTGATGTGTGTGTATTTGTATGTATGTGTGTATTTTTCTTTTTTTTTTTGCTGTGTGTATGTTGTAGTGTCTGGTGTGTATGTGTGTGGTCTGTGTGTAGTGATGGTTGGGTGTGTATGTGTATGGATAATGTAGTCGTGGTAGATGGCGGTGTGTGTATATTTGTGTGTGTATATATGTGTGTGTGTGTATTTGTGTGTGTGTGTACGTGTGTGTGTATGTGTGTGTGTATGTGTGTGTGTGAGAGTATGTGTGTGTGTATGTGTGTGTGTATGTGTGTGTCTGTGTCTGTGTGTATGTGTGTGTGTGTGTTTGTGTGTGTGTGTGTATATGTGTGTGTTTGTGTGTGCGTGTATGTGTGTGTGTGTGTGTGTATTTGTGTATGTGTGTGTGTGTGTGTGTGTTTGTGTGTGCGTGTATGTGTGTGTGTGGTTGGTTTGTGTGGATGTGCAAAGTGTGTGCATTTTGCTTGCTGACTGGAGATTAATTGGCGTGTGGACAGACTTGCTAATGATGCTGTGTGGATGCAGTTGTGAGGTCGGGCGTTCAGTGCTGAGGCCTAGACATTTACACACCGTTACAGTCCACTCCAGAGCGCAGAGCCTTTCAGATCGCTTTCCAAACTAAGATGTCGCAACATAATTTTTATCATCAATCAGTGGATAGGCCCGTGTTTATGTTTCTATAGGGGGGGGGGGTGGTTTTTGGTGGTACACTTCCGGCCTTTCCTGGCCTTTAGGAAGTGGCCAGGTGAATGGAAGCAGAAGGTAAGGTGTTTCTAATAAAGTGGCCTAGTGTTGAGAATACATAATCTTGTTGCTACTTAGAATATCCGTTAGTGTATAAAGAAGCACAAGATGAGCTCAATCATGATTCTATGACATCTACCCTATCCGAGATAAGATACGTTAGGTTAAGCTCTCCTACTAACTAAGCCTTGACAGGAGGAATGACAAGAAGG
>JAMWET010004977.1:0-42096 GCA_024036415.1 Prochilodus magdalenae
AACACACAGGATACCCGCGGGAACTGAGAAAGCAGCTTGGACTTATTCAAACACACAAACACAAAGTAGTTCACCACTCCACTTCTGTGTTGTTTTTTGTATTTATTTGTTGTTTATAGTTTCTTTCCTTACAAATTGTGAATTTGTAAATTGCTCCAGTGCCAGCTTAATTAAAGTTACTACCAGTTTAAAACTGAAACTCTGCTAAATGGTTAGTTAACATTGCCCAAAAACTTGGTAAATGAGCTATTATGGAGCTGATTATTACCTCATTGATCAAGAAACCAAATCCTGATCCTAGTGTGTTTGTCTAACCTACAGGACCTATTTCTAATCTATCATTTTTTATCTAAGATCATAGAAAAAGGCTGTGGCCCAACAATTATGTTTACATCTCCGTATCAATCATCTACACGAAAACGTTTCCAGTCCAGGATTTTGGCCCCACCACAGCACGAAAAACAGCCTAGTAAAATAACCAAATTACTCCTTCATGCTTCTGATCAATGCTCTGTATCTTTGTTAGTGGCTTCTCGATCTCAGTGCAGCTGTCCCACACAGTAGATCACAGTATTCCTACAAGAGTGATTATAAAGCAAGGGTTGGAATCTCAGGAACAGCTTGATCATGGTTCAGATCCTTTTTTTTTTTTTTTTTTACCTAAACAAATCGCTATCAGTTTTGGTAGAAGTAAAACAATGTTTCCTTCCAATCAGTACCAACAGGGAGAGAAATATGGAATCCCACCAGGCTCCATTCTACGGACCCCTATTATTTACACTATATTATGCTGCCACCGGGCACAGTTATAAAAACATGGCGTTAACTTTGCTATGCAGAATATACTCACGCTATTACCGATCAGCCATCCTGAAGACTACTAAAACCCAAATTAGAGAAACATGAGGTCTGCACGAGAGATGTGAAATGCTGGATGCTGTGAAATTGTCCCTCCATCTTAATGCTGATAATACAGAGCTTCTCCATCTGGGTCCAAAAAGCCTCACGACAGAAGCTAATCAGAACTTAATGTTAAATTCTCGCACGACTTCCCCGTTATAACCGGCTCAGTAGCTAAAAAAACCTGGTGTATAATTGACTCTGATTTTATCATTTTGATCAGTTACACAGATAATATATTACTAGGATAGCTTGCTAATCTCCGCAACATCGCTAAGCTAAGAAAGTGCATTATCCCTGCATTATGGAGAAACCCATTAGAACAGGCCTTTATTACCTACAGAACTAAGGACTGTGTAACTCCACTGTCTGTTCAGGATGTTCTAACAGGAACTCAAGTAAACTTCAACTCGTTCTAAACACTGCAGCTAAGGTCCTTACTAAAACCAGAACATTTGATCATATCAGCCCAGTTTGGTCAGCTGTCCACTGGCTCCCAGTCAAATTCCGTATGGATTATATAATTAATCTATTAGCATTTAAAGCCCTACACAGACTCGCTCCTGATTTCCTACAAGAACTTATTTCCTGTTATGAACCTTCTCGTTTACTAAGATCACAGGGTGTTGCCTTCTTATTAGTTCCTAAAATTAATGAGGTATCAGCAGGGGGAAGACCCTTCTCTTATAAAGCCCCCTAACTATGGAATAACCTTCCAGAAAGTGTCTGGGACTCAGACACAGTCTCAATCTTTAGGTCTAAGTTAAAAACCTACTATCCAGCCTTCGGTCATTAATATCCCCCCCTTTAAGAAAGGCCACAAGATCCAGGGGTTCACCCCATGCGCAGAGAGGGCTTTTATGGTAAATGAGAGGCTGGTGTTGTCGCCTCGCCACTGCAACCCGATTTACTCAGTTAATGGTGGAGCGGACTGGTCCGCCTCGCCAGTGCAACGATTACTCAGTTAACGGGTCGGATGGATGCCAGTGTTTCTGGATGTGTGCCCAAGTCTGTGTTACCTTCTGGTTCTGTTCTTTTAGCCAGGCTGTAATAGTCAGATGCCGGAGCCGCTGCCACACTCTGGAAATGTACATACCTCCTGTGTTCCGTAATTAGTCCCAAACAGAGCTAACTGTCTCTCTTTAACTCTTACCGAGGTAATGGCTGCCCTCCAGCTCCAGTTTTGGTACTGAGGTTCCTGCGTACCCGCCTCTGACCAGCTGCCTACCCAACCCATTCCAGACATTGATGGAAGTGGACAGACCAGGTTTCTTTCCTGCTACTCTGGGCCTGACCAGCTGCTGTACCTGCCCAGCTGAACCAGCTTCCCCGCTGCAGTCTAATGTTTCCGTTATTGCTACCTGCATTATTATTCCACAATGACTTCTTTCATTTGTTACTTCGATTCATCACAGCTATAAATTATATATTCAGCAGCCTAACTAGATGAGATTCACTGATGCTTACTTTAAATAATTTCAGCTTAAATGTAGCTTTTGGACCAGAGGAGGATTGGTCAGCCCCGTGGGTGAGTCTGGTTCCTCCCAAGGTTTCTTCACTTCTACTCGAGGGAGATTTTGTTCTCCTTGTCACCGTGGGCCTTCAGCATGCTCATGCAGGGGCTTCGTTTCTTTTCTTCTCCTTAATGAAACATGATTTACTACAAAAGTATTCTCATAAAAAAGCTGCTTTAAGTAGGAACATCACTGAGTCAACATCCACTATAGAAACTAAGACTCAACAGGCCTATCTAGTACACTAATGGTACAGCCATTCTACAGGCAGTTATTTAACGGTAAGTCTAAATGAACCAGCCAGTCCAGGGTTTTGTTAAGTGTTGTCTGTCGTTATTCACTAAAAAGGAAAGTCAGTCCTGCACTCTGAAACAATCTTTTCATATCGTCGCTGTCAAGAACAACACAAGGAAGCTTTTCAAATGGCAACGGTAGAGGCGAGGCAAAACCCTCACTGTAATTTGAATGGAGGTCACCTGGAACCAGACATCTTTCCAAGAGGTTTTGGCCATTTCTGTTCGGCCACTTCATCATGAAACGTTCACACAGTTAACCAGCAGCTGCTGTGTCAAAATGAAGAAGGACAGTAGTAACGAGGTAGTCGGATTCAACATGTATAACTAGTACAGTAACTCGATTTTGCGGTTTCTCAGATATCCAGTTAAATAGGGCATCATTGTAGTATCATGTAGGCTGGAACCAAGGCCTTGTGCTGTGGTGTTTAATGGTACATTTGGTCTGCTATCTAAGCAGCTATACTGGGTTTAAGAGGTGGGCAGAGTAACTTATACGGACAATAATTAAGTTAAAGGTGGCTGGAGTTACTCTGGGTAAAAGGACCCATGTAACACACACTGGCTTACTGGTTTTATTAACTCATTACTATTTACCATGATTTATCAAGAGCATCATCATCATAAATCATATAGCTGCAGTTCAGGAATATAGCCACCAGGTGTCAGTAAAAGTAAAGTGCCCAGTTTAAAGTGAGAAGGAAGTGCATCCAGCTGTACGAGCTAAAGGAAAGATCCACTGATTCTGAGAGCAGTTTTGCCGTCACACAAATAACTTTGAGATATAGAGGACATGATTGCTAAAATTCATATGAGCATCATTTTCTTTCTGTGTCTGTTATCCAACCTACAGGCTCGCCACTTATCTCCCACTTATGCCCTCCACTGCCCCATAAAGCCATGGGCTTCCAGGTGCACCTGAATGTTTCCCATCCACCTGAAGGAACTTATCACCCCGCATAAACGCCGTGGTTTCCATGATGAGCTTGTATTTGTCTAATATGCCCCCACAGGTGTTGTTAATGGAACCAAAATTCTGTTCAAAGTTATAAAGTGACCTTGTAAAATGTTTACTTTTTGCTGTATTCGTTTTTTACTCATGTTCTGATAATGTAGTGTTTTACCAGTTTTCGCTGAAATATAACTGTTTTAAAGAAAGTAAGACCTGTATGTCATATGCTCCATATGTATTTACATGTATGTAAGTGCTGTAATGTGACTCAACCTCATTACATCCACTTCCTCCACATCAGAAGAATCTAAAGGTAAATGGTGTTTTAAAGTCGAGGCTGTTCTGTTCTGTACGTTACGCCTATCTGTTTTTGTCATTTCATTTTGTTCAGACCGTTGTGTGCACTGAAGTGGAAGGAATGGATTTTCTTGCTCTGAGCTTAAACAAGCTCAGATCTCTTATTGATGTACTATGTCTCCTCACTTTAGTGTTCTGTCTCCGTTTGCTTGGAGAGGAGAACAGAACCGTTATAATCACCTTGATTAATGTGTTTTGAAAAAACCTGCTCCTGGAGGCACCATGCCCTCCACATTTCAGTGGATGCCCTGTTTTGAAACACCCTGTATCTCCGTTAAGGAGCTGATACGTTGAGTTATGTGTGCTGGGTGTATGAAGTGCAGGCCGAGGTTCCTGCAGGGGCTGAGAAACACCGCTAGCTAACTGGTGCATATCGGTTCCTGGTGCTATATAGGTTTTATACAGCAATGGACTGATATAGTGCTCCACTCTGCACACACACACATACCATGGTAAGTCATTTTAGCCTAAAATCACACCAGCAGTAAAAGTCATTAACTCTCTAACATATTACATATTAAAGAGCTCTGTAACACAGTCCATACTGGTAAAACTAGGATTCCAAGATATCTGGTATTTCATTTCTAATTACACAATGTCAAGTGTACATATCCGTAGATCAGTTTTGACTAGGCATGGTGCTAGGATGACATATCCAGAATACTGTACTAGTAATATGTTACCCACCATTTAAATGGAATTTCATTCTCTCTTATCCATAATTCAGTTTTACTGCCTAAAAGATCCATTTTAAAGATATGATCATATTTATACTAAGAATTTCTGAGTGCACTGACAATTAATTTTCACTAGTTAATCTCTAAAATAATCAGTTATAATATGTATAAGGATATGTTACTCGGTCTCTTAAAATTACTTCTTGTGGATATCTAGAATTCTGTTGCCTGACTAGTAAGAATAACATACTAATATCTAAATGTAGATTTATAACTAGTCAGAGCAGTTTTAACTAATAAAGACTTTATCTTTGTATATATAAGATACAGATATCTGTAATTATATTTTGTCCTGGAATTACATTAGATCCAGTAATAAATTAAGAGATCTAAATTTATTGCTGGTCATAAAAGCTTTACATGTATCTTTAATGATGTTACTGAGATTTACAATAGAGTTTGAGAAATCTACAATTCTAATTCTCACTAGTCAAAATTACATTCAGATCTCTTCAGTGGTTTCATGAATACATAGAAATTGTATATTTGTGAGAAAGACATTTGATAGAATACAAGAGGGTATGTGTGCAGCAAGTCAGTGTAGGGCACAAAATGGAACTGGAGACAAAGACTCTTACTGAATTTAAATAGTGAGTGTGGCCACATGAGTGTGGAGCAATACATACATATATAAAGCTAAAAAGTGCCTCCCAAATGTGAGTAAGCTTTGGCAAGAGATTTGCCTCATCCACCAGTCCGCATTGTCAAGTCAAGTAGTTTTCTTGTCAATACTTCAATATGTACAGTCATACTGCGTTTCTCCCTGACCCGAGTTACAGCACATAAACATTTAAAGATAGATACAACTAGACAAGAACACGAGTCTACTGAATATATTAAACAGTAAACATAAAATTAACAAATGCAAGACACGATTAAATAAAATAATGGGCATTAGATAAACATAATGAGACAGTAAGACTCTGAAGACGGGCGATAGTGACGTGTGCACTAGCAGAATTAAGATGCAGGATTAAAGTGATATGACCGTTGTCAGTATAACAGTAGCGCAAATTGAGAAGCATTAAGGCTGTTTTTTTTAAGTGATAAGTGTAAAAAGCAGTTTTGCAAAAATCACAGTTCAGTATTTAATGGGGGTAGGATGGTGGTCATTAATTAATTAATTTCATTTAGCAAGCTTATTAGTAAGAACAGCCCTACATCACATGGACTTTTATTTTGAAATGCAGTCTGAAGAATCTGTACTGAGGATGTGACAGAGAAAAGAGGCGTGTTATCTCTTTCAGATTAGCATATGTGTTCTGACTGGTAAGAGGTCGGTTCTAGATATCTTAAACTAAATATATAACTAGTCAGAACTCCAATTTGACTAGTCATAATAATCACAGAGTGACATTTTCATAATAGATATCTGTTATATTTATTGTTACTAGTAAAATTACCAGCATTGCTCTCTTAGTACTGATTATAGAGATCTGTAATTCAGTTTTTACTGGTAATAATGCAGTTTATTCTAGTAAAAATATAAATTTCACCAGTTAAAACTATATTACAGATATCTATCATTCTTATTCTTACTAGAACTATAATTTGATCGGTCAAAATTGTGTTTTTATTAGTAATAACTGAGTTATGATTTGTTTCACTGGTGTCATTTTAGGCTAAAATAGCTCACCATAGTAACAAAGTAATAAATCTAGAAATATCGATCATCACATCATCATACAGTCCTAGTCTACATTCAGGAGCTCTTACTGATGTGTAGCAGTGCCTGTAGTAACTGCTTAGCTTCAGCTGCTAGCGTTAGCGTCCACAGAGGACCCTCAGTGCTAACACAGCAGCTCTACCTGCTTTAGAGAGCTGGTAAACACTAATACCGTGCACATCACACACTCTGGTATATTTCACATTACAGACTCACACACTGTTTAACTTTACTGGCACTGACACAGTAAATTCAGCCTGTCATGACTGAGTTATCTGTAAACTGAGCTACATCCACTCTAACTGGGGGAGAGTGATATACACGGTAAGTGTCCTGAAGCCCATTGTTTACTAATACTGAGTGGTTCTGTTCTTTATTCGGTAATCAGATTCGGAATCTCGGTATCCTAGAACCAGTACCAAACATTCTCAACCTTCTTCCCTCTCGAGAGCTTTACAAACTTCCCACTCTTCTTTCTTTATCGCGTTTTTTTCCCCCAAAACCTTTTATTATTCTTGTATCCACAAGAAATCGGTCAACATGGACGTGACCTTGGCCTCTGAACCCGGGTCGTGTTACACTCGGGTAAGGTTAGCTAAAAACCGAACACAGCCGCACCTCCCGGTACAAAGCCGCAAGTTTACTTCGGACGGTCGAAGCTGTTGTGTTGTTTTATTTTTTAGGTTCATAAAGTTAGGATAATATTACTGAACACTTTCAGGATATCTGTTTACTCAGATGGGAGTGTTCATATGTCCGGCTGTAGTTCGGGCTGTGGACCGACTCCGACGTGAAGAAGCTGTGCGCATGCGCAGTTGCTCCTTTAGCCGCGGAGCCGAGAGAGCGCTGAGACGTGATCGGCCATAAGTCTCCTAGTTCTGTGTTAGCAGTTCAGCATGAACTCGACTCAGTTCAGTACAGCAGCTGAACTGCAGACGGAGCACTGAGCACTGTTTTACCCTCCTGAACTTACTTGTACCAACTACTGTACCAAGAGGAAAACTGGAATATCTGGATCAGGAAAACCGACTATATGAAATGTGTTTTTAATCCAGGATTATTCAGTCTGTTCAGTGAACTGGTGGTGTTGTTGTTTACTTGTATTGTCTGTAATCCTACACTGCGTTTACATACCCACACTAGGAGTAAAGCAGGGGGTCGGCGCTCTGTATTGGGTGGTCTGAGATGGCTGAGTTTGATAATGTTCATGTGTGTGGTTTTGTGTCCTCAGCTGCAGTTCGCTAGTGAGCAGAGCGATGCTAACTGGACCTCAGCCAGTGCCAAAGACCTGGTCTTCCTCGTGCAGGTTTCCTGCCAGGTTAGTGGAAGCCCCCCTGACCCCCCAACTTCAACACAGGACAGGTTTTATTTTATGATGTCAAACATGTGAAATGATCAGGGGTGTATTTGCATTGTGCTGCATAACCGAATTCTTATGGCCACTTTACATGGTGTTTCTGAAGTGTAATGTCGTCATGAAGCCACTTTTTAAAAGCTTAGTTTGTTCTTCACCAGTTTGTTCTTTGTGGTTCTTCACCCAAAAGACCCAAAGATAAAACTTTGGTGCTCCTGATCTAGAACCATTTTGGAATATCAATGCACCCATCAGCCAACTCACACCTGTCTTTAGTTAATACAGTTTTAAAATAATTAAATATACTGTTATATATAATAAAGCTCTGTTCTGTCTCCTGATGAGTCACTGCACTGTTATTGTATTTTCTATAATGTATTAAATATGTGTTATTTAATAGTCTTTGTTGTTATACTTTTTATTCTTAAAAAGTAGTCTTCTTTTAAATATGTTTTAATAACTTTAACACACTCTCCTGTTAATGTAGGTTTATGTAGGTATCTCATATCTGTCTCTCTGTCTGTCTGTCTCTCTCCCTCTCTCTCTATCTCTCTCTCTCTCCCTCTCTCTCTCTCTCTCTCTCTCTCTCACACTCTTTCTATCTCTCTCTCTCCTTCTTTGGTGTAAAGGGTAAGACGTGGATGGTGCGCCGCTCGTATGAAGAGTTTCGGACACTGGATGCTAATCTGCACCAGTACATTCACGACCAGCATTACTCCCACCTGCTGCCTCTGCCCGCACTCCCTGAGATTGGGGACAAAGTGGAGGTGAGTGGGGAACGGTTCTGCTTCAGGCTGGCCACATGTATGGATTCTGCTTAACACTAAAATATAACGTCTCAGTTATGAAGTATGACAGGCCAGGTTATATATCATTAGTGGCTGGTTATATAGGCTGACTCCCTCTTGTTTTTATCTTAGTAAGAATGAGGCGATGTTGTTCTGTTCACATGTGAGCACTAAGGATGGCACGATACAGTTTAACATGCAACAAGCTGTAATAGAATCTGGAGCTTGTAATTATTGATCTGTGTATACAGATTTGAAGTGACTTGCTTTACTTACACAAACTCAGTCTTGCTCTCTCTCTCTCTCTCTCCCTCCCTCTGTCAGATCTTCAACTCCATGCTTTCAGAGTACCTGAACCGTCTCTCCATGATTACCATGATGAGTAAGCTGAACTGTGGGCCTGTGCTCACCTGGATGGAGGTGAGAGGAACCATATATCTGTATATAATGAGCTACACATAATAGCTGTATGGTAGAAGCTGGGCTGTGCTCCAGGTGGGCTGAAGCAGTTTTTGATTACAGATGAAGTCACTTACTACACATGATTTATAGGGGTTTAAGCAGCAGTAAGACTGCTCACACCAGTATTTAGTGAGTGCTCATCCTTACCTGAGTGTCTGATTTGTGAGAAAGTCAGATATCTTTCAGTAATCACTCATCCGCCACCGTGTAATTACGAACAGTCTGCATTAATAATAGTCCAGGTGTTCTAGTCCTTAGCTAGTCTATTTAACCTTTACCTAGCATAGCAGCAAACTGGTCAGGTTTACCATGGTATATCATTTACCATCATGTTTTATCACCAGATTTAGTGTTTTACTATGAAATGTCACCCTGTGACGTGATAAAGCAGCCTCGGTGGACTGTTCTGTCTGTATACTATGAGACAGTGGTGTACGGTCTTATCTGCAGTGGGCCGGTGTGGCTGCAGGTTTTCATTTCAACAGAGCAGGAGATCACATGATCAGTCTGAAGGATGAGGAGTTGGTTAATCAGGTAGAATCAGGTGAACTCCTGCTCGTTCAGAATGACAACCTGCAGCTACACTGACCCACCACGGGTAGGACCAGACACCCCTGCTGTAAGACATGTGTATGTAATACCACAAGAAAGGTGGTCCGTCGTAGATCAGCTCCTGAGAATCCTCCTTTCTCAGCTGTGCTGATCTTATCTAGTATAGCTTGTGTGTATATAGAAAATATTAGGTAGTGAAATGACTCGACACGTATGACAGAAGTGGCACCACTTCCTTCCTTTCTATCTATCTTCCTTGCTTTCTCTCATTTCTGTCATTTGTTGCGTCTTTCAGATTGACAGTGATGGAAACCAGTTTCTGCCAAAAGACCAGGGATCTTTAAATGTCCCTGCTATTGCGGCAGCTCATGTCATCAAGCGATACACTGCCCAAGCCAGCGACGAGATCTCCATTGAGGTACCTGTTGAAAACTCATCAGTTAGAGGAGTCAGCTTTGTATCTCTACTTCTGTGGATTCTTACTGTTCTACATCATTTGAACGTGACAGCTGTCCTTACCATTGAGTAAAATCCTCTATAACTACTTAACATTAAACATCCAGCGGAGCTTTAAAGAAGAATAAGAGAAATATGCAGCTAAAAATATGATTTCACTTGCCTGACACTTTTGTGGGTGTGGCTAATGAGCAGCTTCATTGGCAGCTCTTTGTCCAACATTTCAGGGACAGAACATCATTCTCAAGCTCTCATGTGATGCTAAGTAGATAACAAAATCTTGGACGAAAAGATGTACAGATGGATGGATGAACAATCGAAGCAGCGGATTAATAAGGAAACGAATGAGAGAATAATGTTGATGTATGAATTAACAAATGTGTGAGTGACAGACAACTATAGACAGGTGGTCTTTTGGTTATGTGGAGTTAGCTTTAGATTGCTAGGTTTCGTTGACTCTGAAACTGTTTTGAGAGGGCGGGGCAAGAGACATCAGCCTTGTGATTGGTTAGGAAATGCGTATGCAAGCGTTACCCAGAATCAGCACCGCCCAGTTTACATAGAGAGGAGAGAAATATGGAAAACACAGCAGATATTTATCAGGCTTTTACTGGATGTTCAGAAGATGTTGTACATGACTTGTATAAGACTTTGTACATGCATATTGTGGCCCAGAGAAAACAGATTAGAACAGAAACTTAATTAGAACAGATTTAGGTTCCCTGAGACCGTGAGTCTATCCTGCTTCCCTAGTCGTATGTATTGACAGTTGAATAAGGAGCTTGCTGTAAAGCTGACCTTAACAAACGCACAGCTAGACAAAATACATACACAGAGCTGATGATGCCAATCTTTGGTTTGTATGGTCTCGATTATCATCTGCTTGTTCTTTGTTGTATCTGAAGGTTGGTGATATTCTGTCTGTGATTGATATGCCACCCAAAGAGGAGACCACCTGGTGGAGAGGAAAACACGGTTTCCAGGTACCAGCTCTAGCACACAGCCCCTTACTTCAGCACTCTTTTAGGATTCTCACAGACCAACACATAACTTAGAAGAAGAGGTCTATTCACTCTGGGATTTTTAACATAGTGGTCTTATCACATCAAATCTGAGCGTTTTTGTCCAAAACTTGTTCTTTTAAGCACTGCAGCTAAACAGTACACAAACCGGGTCCATGCCTTTCTATAGACAACACATCAAGAGTTCATCGTCTCTTACAGGAGCTGAAGCTGAGCGAATGATTCTGCCGGTGTTTGTATGTGGGGGACCTA
This sequence comes from Prochilodus magdalenae, assembly GCA_024036415.1. Classification (NCBI taxonomy): domain Eukaryota; kingdom Metazoa; phylum Chordata; class Actinopteri; order Characiformes; family Prochilodontidae; genus Prochilodus; species Prochilodus magdalenae. The sequence continues at coordinate 11,306 of JAMWET010004977.1, forward strand.
GAGGAACTGCTTCTACTTGTTGCTCCTCCTTATATAGAGTGAATGAGCTGCAGTTATATACAGTTACTGTAATACCACCATCATTTATAGCTTTAGAAATTAGAACAGCCTCCAATTAAACATTCCATGCAGTGTCACAGGCCGTCAGTTTCAGATTTCGCTTCATGAAAATCAGACAGGGTGTGAAAAAGCCTTAACAGTGGATGGAAGCCAGGGCTGCACAAGATGGACAACATGGCATGCTGTAATTAAATTATGACATACAGTGTTTACAGATTAGTTTACGGTGTGCTAATAACACATTCATAAATCCACAATGTCTGTATTTCCCACCAAAAATAAATATTTAACCTTCTGCGTTGTACATGTCTACTCTTATCCTTTGATAACACCAGAGTATCGTTGTATCCTGGTGAGGAACTGTTGGAAAACTGATTCAGGGTTGGTTGTTGGAGTTGAATGATGTATTTGTATAATGTAGTGGTCCTCAAACAGATCCTCAGGGACCACCAGATGGTCCACATTTTTTGCTGTACAGTAATATGTTTTGTAGGTTAGGTGGTTAAAAATCTGGGCTGCCTGGGAATCCCAGTGGACTGGTTCAAAAACCACTGGCATAATGCATTCTGGGTATTGTAGTGAGAAAACACAGAATGACAGAAACACAAAAGGACAATGCAAAATTCAGTGAATTCTGTCAAACCTATGAGGCTCAGAGACTCCAAAATACTACACAACAAATATCAGTTATCACATTAGCTGCTCGGTTTAGGCCAGAATGCCAGTTTTAACATTGTTGTGTAACTCCTGTGAATGATTTTTACTTGTTGGATAATAAACTTTATTGGTAGTTTTGAGGCTCATTTGCATATTAAAGCTTTCTGTAATATCAGTAATGCTAAAGGAATAAGAATAACCATAATCAAACTCTATTGTTCATCCCTTATTATGACCCATGTTGGTTCATCTGGACGAATGGTTTCCTTGAGCGAGATCAATCCTAAGCTTGACCATTGTTGTTTCTCCACAGGTTGGCTTCTTCCCCAGTGAGTGTGTGGAGCTGATCAGTCAGGATCAGTCCCAGTCGCTTAGCGTTCCTGCTGCTAAACTCGGTAAGCTCTGCTAAGCTCACAGAGAGTTTGTTGTATGAAGTGGTTATGAATATGTTTCCTGATGACTGAGACATTGTCTCTGATGGTACTTTGACCTTTGGTGTAAAAGGCAGTGTAGTCCCTATTTTACCATTAATCAAATATAAAACTCAATAAATACATGAAGGTTTGCTGGCTGTTGGAATAGTTTTGCTGATTTTAGGAGTTTTAGAGACCTTGAGTCAAGTTCCCTCCTTTTTTGTCATTGCATCCTGGAGAGGAAATGGAGAGCCTGTTTTCAGCCTGTCATGTTTTCATCTTACCTCCTTTGTGCCCCCCTGTGGCAGCTTCCAAGAAGCACAGCAAGCTGAGATCCTTCCTGCGCATGCTTAAGTCCAGATCCAGGCGGCAGAGAGGCGCTCTGAAGGAGCCAGTCTTCGGCTGTGACCTGGGAGAACACCTCCTCAGCTCTGGGCAGGACGGTACTGAAACACAAGCACAGTTAAAGTTATATATGAAGTAAAACGCTATAGAAAAGATTCTGATGCCCATAAAAAAGTATAAAGTATATATGTGTTGGTTGTTTTAGTTCCCCAGGTGCTAAAGAGCTGCGCTGAGTTCATAGAGAAACACGGAGTTGTGGATGGCATCTACAGACATTCTGGAGTTTCCTCCAACATCCAGAAGCTTAGGTAAGTCTGCAGCACTGGGCTAAATGAGTGAGAGTGTATAACTGGCTGTGTTACTGGAAACACCAGCAGTGAATGAAAGCTACTGATCAGTGACTGTAATGCTGACTGGCTTTGACGTGTGAAATGTGTCATGTCACTCTGTCCCACCTGTAGGCAGGAGTTTGACAGTGAGAATGTTCCAGACCTGACTGAAGACGTGTACATGCAGGGCATTCACTGTGTAGGCTCTCTTTGCAAGCAGTACTTCAGAGAGCTGCCCAATCCGCTCCTCACGTACCAGCTCTATGACAAGTTTGCTGTAGGTTTTTAGACACTTGTTCCTTTACCAGGTTCATCAGTCTCTGATCTTCACTGTTGATTAGTCGTAGATGCAGTGCTTGTATTGTGAGCATATTAAATCAATAGTATGGCAGGAAATCCAGTTTAATACCCAGTGAAATGACTTTAATGTCAGTGGAATTCACAGTGAAGAGTCATGTTTGTGTTTAAGCAGCCATAATGTTGTTTTAAGAACTGACTGTATTGGATTTGACATGTTGAGCTTTGAGTTGTAGCTTGTTCCAGGCATGTATATGTATTTGTAAGTGTACTCGTGTTTGTGTGTGTAGGATTGTATGGGGGAGATGACTGAGGACGAGCGCATGGTGAAAATGCATGATGTCATCCAGCAGCTACCTCCTCCCCACTACAGGTACTCACAGTTTAGATGTGAAGCCAGAAGAAACCATCCATTCAGTCTATTAAAGGGGAATTGATTAAATTAAATCTAAATTAAACCTTTACAATGTGAACAAAGTCATTTAAAGCAGCTTTATCTGAAATACGCCTCTCTAGAAAAACCTGACTTCTAAGAATTGTTCACAGAGGCGATGATGGAAACCAGGAGTCCAAAGCTTCAGATGCCTCTAAAAGCTTCCACACCACCCATTACATAAATGGTCCACTTCCTGAGACGTTGTTTTATGATAGCTGTGAGAAGACTGTGGTCTTGATTTATTGTTAATGTATTCATGGCAGAGGAACGAAGAGCTTGTTGCAAATCAAATCAGCACTCTTTTATTATTAAATGCGTTTTATATAAAACATGTATATAACTATATGTACACTGTCACCACAACCCCTGGTTCCTTTTGCCAGTAAGTCAATACATATCTGTACAGTACTGCACCATAACAGTCTGAATAATCCTCTTTGCTTTTCTAGGACTGAATTATGCAGAAAGTGTGAAAGTCAGTTCCTCTTTAATGATCATGCTGGTAATGATGATTTCTATGCATGTCTTTCTCAGGACACTGGAGTACCTCACAAGACACCTAGCCCGGCTAGCCACCAAGAGCGACATAACCAACATGCACATTAGTAACCTGGCCATTGTCTGGGCCCCAAACCTGCTCAGGTGACCATTTCTCTGCTTCTGCATGCTTAAGACAGGTTTCCTACAGATCAGGACTCGTACTGGGATACATTTCAGTACTGTGATGATGAAATTAGAGTTCCTTTGGTTCTTCCTGGGAGGTTGAACTTCTGGTGTAACGTCAGTCTGGCTTCACGATGTTAGGTCTTACTTTGTTCCACGGCTGCTTCTGGAGGGCAGTGACTAGCCATGGGATTAACAGAGTCACTTAAAACCCAAGTCTGAATAATATTTTGAACCTTCGTTTTCAAGACTGTAAGTTGATTCATTTTATTTCTCCATTTTAATAAAGAACAAAACTCTGGAGCTCAGGAATCTGAGCAGTCACTTGTAGTAAACCCTGTGTTTTATGTCCACTCTGTTTGATGTAGCATCACTAGAACCTGTGGTGTTTCATCACTGGAAATGTTTCTTTCTTGTTTTAGTTGTATGATGTTGACTTTTCATATCTCTTATCGCCTCTTCTAAACTCACATCAGAAACTAAACGCTGCTCAGAGCCGTTAGTTTAATTCACTTGACAGTGCAACTCTATTTAAAGAGCCCGAGTCATTTCCTGGAGAGTGTGATCATTTCAGATGTGCATTCAAACTACTGTTACTGGGGGAGTACCAGGTTATTCAGTGCACAGTTATTACTGTCATATGTGTAGGAGCTACAGACACTGACGGCTGATTCTGTGGTGTTTAATGAAGCTGGTTATTAGAATGATGATATGAGAAGTGGTTCTATACTGTATAAATCTGTGGGAATCCAAAAAGTACATGTTTAATGAACGTGAAATTTAATCAAAGACAGAGACGCTGAGGTGTCCCATTGTTGTGTGGCACAGGTCTAAGGAGGCCGAGGCAGTGGGTCTTAGTACAGCTGACCAACTTAAGGAGGTGCGCATCCAGACTGCAGTGGTGGAGTTCCTGCTCACCAACGTGGATGTGCTGTTCAGTGACTCCTTCACATCAGTGGGCCGTTTCGGCACAGGTACATCTTGGTCTTCAGTAATCCCAGCAGATGGTTTTCATTATGGCCAAGTATGTGTTCGATCCAGGAGCTCATATTATAGGGTTTCTTTAGACAGGAAGATCAAACGACAGTCCATATGAACGTCCACCACCATTCCCTGTACAGTGCTTCTTTACACGATCCTACTGTGTTTGCCCTTCCATAGTCAGCATACGCATCTGTGACGGCTATCAGTGTGTATATCCGAGCTAACACAGCTGCAGTTTAACTATACAGATCAGATTCTTTTGCTGTATCTTCCAATGTGGAAACACGTCCAATTTGACAGCTCTGTGAACAAACCCAGCGTGGCTGGAATGTGATTTGAAAGAATAGAGCTTTATGGTTACGCTTAGTTAACCATCCATGCAGACTCACCAGGCATATTCACTCGCTCTGTTCAACAGCTGTACTGATGTATGTCCTGAGCCGTTACATCTACAGATGTGCCACCTTGCTTTCCCCTCAATTGCTGTGTCCCTCTCTCACTCTCTCTCCTTTCCATCTCTGCAGCTCGCCAGGCCCTCACCAAATTCGTGTCCGCTCGACTGCTGTCTATGCAGGAGACACGGGCACGCTCCCAGGCCCCTCTGCTCCTGCAGGGATCTCCCCATGCCCTCCCCATGGATCGGTTTAATAGTCTCTCTGAAGTCAGGTGGGTTTTTTGGATCATAATAAGCCGTGCGTGCACTACACACGAATCACTGGGGCAGAGCTGTCACTGATAGTGTGATGAGGACTGTTTAAGGACATTAATTTTAATTTAAAGTCTATATTTTATATTCACTCACTCACTCACTCGCCCACTTACTCACTCACTCACTTACTCACTCACTTACTCACTTACTCACTTACTCACACACTATCCATTAGTTATTAATTTTCTAATATAGCTTGTGGTTATTTGTAAGTTTGTACAGTTGAATAACAGTTTTGACGTTGGGGTGTCTGTTCCCTCATGTAGGAGAAAAAGAGACCTGAAAGTGCAGAAGGCGGCTGGAGGGAGGTGGAAGAAGTTTATAACATCCCTCCACCTTATTAAATAAATTTATGTTCTATCTTTGTTGTTGTATATGGTTGCATGTGTGGTCGTTTCCTTTACCCTACTTTCACGCAGATCTTCCCCCATACTTACTGAAACACATAAATACAGACTCTCTGCCGACGGCAGCACCATCCTAATGTCTGTTGTAGTGGCCCCAGGTCAGAGTAGTAATCTTTAGCACCATTTACATTTACATTTACATTTAAGGCATTTAGCAGACGCTCTTATCCAGAGCGACAGTTCAGGATCCATTTAATGGAGGCTACATGAGCATTCTTGAGAGCTAGCTACAATGCTGTCACATAAACACACTAACATGAATGCTAACATACTAGATTCAAATTTCAGACATTTTACAGCTTTGTAGCTCATCAAATAAACTAACATGTGTTTCCATCACAAAGACATTAGAACATAAAATATTAAGATTAGAATCTAGGATGGCAAACCTACAGGCATATGTGGACCAAGATTCACCGAGAGGAAAACTGCAACTGCACTGTTGGATAGGCAACTAACAACTAACCCTAAGTCATGTATAATACTAGGTAAGGCCAGTAGAGGGCACTACAGTGAAGGTGCGGAAGGTGGCTGGAAGGATCTGGAAGACATTTTTTGCATCTTTATTCCAGCCTTCAACCTCTCACTCAGATATTGGTGTTGTTGGTGGTCAGTCAGACATGGTTTGGAGGAGGCCTCGTCTGAAGCTGTTTAACATCCATCTACCTCATTAAATAGAGCATGTTCTGTTTATTGTTGTATATGGTTGTATGGGTGGTCCTTTCCTTTACCCTACTTTCACTCAGATCTTCCCCCATACTTACTGAAACACATAAATACAGAGTCTCTGTTGACAGAGAAGCAGCACCATCCTAATGTCTGTTGTAGCGACCCCAGGTCAGAGTAAGTAATCTGTAGCACCATTTAATGGATCCAGAACTGTCCCACTAAACCCGTCCCTGTCTGTTTAATGGATATATGGTCGGTAGTGCTTGCTCTAGGCCACATTGATGTTCAACCACTCTCGAATCATAGATGCCTTCCTGGAGTTTTACTTGTCGTTTCAGGTCCACAGATTTTTAAGAGAGTTCAAATCTGGGGATGTTGCGGGGCAGTCCAAATATGTGTATGCTCCTGAATGTTTATCATGTCAATCAGATACACTTGCAGCTCAATATACAGGGGTGGGAATGTTATGTTCCTTGATGAAAATGATAAGCAAGAGGCAAACCATGGTTGTCCTGGTTGGCAGTGGCTCACTGTAGGCATTGTGGTTCAAAATTACTGCCATCTCAACCATAGAACCCCTAATAAACACTCCCACAACATCACAGAGGTGACACATTCTTTGTATGGTGAAATATATGTACACAAGTGTGCACACCCTTTGATGTGACACCCAAAAAAGAGCTGAAGTGCATTCTGTTTCCACTGATACTGCTTGAGATGTTTCTACAACTTAATTGGAGTCCACCTGTGGTAAGTTCAATTAATTGAATATGACTGGGGATTACCAACACCTGCCTATATACGGTCCCACAGCTGACAGTGCATGTCAGAGCAAACTCCAAGCCACTCACTCAAAGGAATTATCTGCAGACCTCAGAAATAGGACTGTGTAAAGGCACAGATCTGGAGAAGGGGACATAAAGACTGCGGCTGTTTTACAGGTCCCAAAGAAAACAGTGGTCACCATGATTCGTAAATGGAAGAAGTTTAGAACCAACAAGAATCTTTTTAGACCTGTCCGTCCGGCCAAACTGTGCACTCCAGGAAGATGGGCCTTGGCCAGGGAGGTGTGGAGTTGGGAGGATCAGAAGATTAGCCATCAAGACACCGATACATCAGTTTCTTAATCATCACATATACTTTGTCTCAGCTCCTTCCAAAAGTATTACACTAGCTTCTACAGATATATCACAAAATCCCTGTATTAACTGGTGATCATCTTTGCACAAAAAACAGATGGTAGTGATGAATCACTATAATGTAATCTGAGAGTGAGAAAACGTGAAATAGAGAAATCCATTCATGTAATACACTAATGTCACCATCGTAGCTGAATTCTGAATACTGTCTAATTACATGGTAACTATCGGAATACAGTTATTTATGTTTTATATTCTAAATAAGTAAATAAGTAAGTAAATGTATTCCGTTACTCCCAACACTGTTTACAACACAGTCTCTATCCTCACTGCTGAGGGGGAGTTCTCTACGAGTCTCTAGTTCGTTTGGCAAAACCTCCAACAGTATCATTTCTAGAAGAGACTAACTGTTCGCTCTTTTACTGTAATACAGCCCCACAAAACAGACTTAACAGGAAATGTATGTTGATTTCTAGACGTTTGTTAGACACAAGGAAAGAGCTGTGAATCCTGATGAAGAGAAACACAGCTCATAAGAGCTTTGTGTGTGTGTTGTGTTAGTAGTAGGAAACCCTGCAGTGAGTTTATGTGGTTCTGCGTCACTGGGAGAGAGCACTGCATGTGGTTGATAACACCCCGGATGTCACTGCTCAGATGTACTAAACAGTTCACACCATCCCTGAACGTTTTCGTTTTCTCTAGGTGTAGGTAACTAGAAATTTCCACCACACCCTGAACCCAAACAGCAGGGGGTGATCTGACCACTGTAATTCCCTATCCACATACAAACCTCTTATATACACGTATTTGAGCTTCAAACCTTTTAAGTCTTAAGACTATTGTACGTGTATTCTGGTGCCAAAGCTTTCTTATCTCCATGACTCCACAGAATATTGGAACCCAGCATGTTTATTTAGAGTCTGGCTAATGATGAGCCTCCTGAGCTGTGATTGGTGATAGGCAGGCCTATTACCCTGTACCTATTACCTGAATGCTCAGCGTTTACGGTAGTTTGATTACCTGCATCAGGACCACAAAATCTGTAACATATTGCCCAACAGAAGGAGCTCAACGTCAATGGAAGGATTGTGGGAAAGATTGGTAGAGGTTGGTAAATAAATTGAAAATGGTGCTCTGAGTTAATGATTGGTTCTTAGTGCTGACACAAAGAGAACAGTCCCCAACTCCTAGTCATGGCTCCATGAGAAGTAACTCATCACACATCACAGAGCTATGGCTACACCTTGGACTAGACCGAGAATAGTCCACCAACCAAAACTATCCAGCACAACAGCGTCCTGTGGGCAGTGTCCTGTGGGCAGTGTCCTGTGGCCACTGATGAAGGACTAGAGGATGATCAACACTGCACTGTGCAGCAGCAGATGAGCTATCGTCTCTGACTGTACATCTACAAGGTAGACCAGCAACGTAGGACCCCTGCTGTCTTATCCATTCGTACCAGAGCAACCCACACACACATGCCACCACCTACTTTGTGGGGGTCCTAATCCATGTACAAAATGTTCCCTGGTATTCAGGGAGGCCCTGAAACACAAAACAAACCATATTCACCTCTGAATCTGGCAGTTTACCTCCCAGTTGTTTACTGGAAGAGCCATAAAGATCCATCTGTTCTCCATGTCCAGGAAGAATCTCCTCTTAAATATTAAGGTGGAATGGCAAACATCAAAAATACTGCGTCACTCGCAACTAGAAAACATTCTCAAACACGCCCACTGTTTTAATTTAGTCAATAATGGTCCCCCTCAGTGCCTCTGGCCCTGTCTACATGCCCAAAACCCACTGGATAATTTAGGCCTTGTTGCTAGTCTGGGTTACCTCTTCTACATCAACAAAGTGCCAGTACTTGTGTCAGAGCTGGTGGCAGGATCTATCAAACCCGTTAGGAATGGGCCCCTTGTCCACTGGTTTAAGAGCTAAAAGTGTTTATGTATCTGGATGTGTTCGGCCCTTAGTCTGAGCAATATATAAAAACAGCATGATGGAAAGTTCTGCTCTTTCTCCAGTAGATCACAGATGAGTACCTTTGTTACTGGTCATTCATAAGAACTAATGCTGCCCACATGTTCCAAAACACATCTGGTTCTCCTCTGGTAGAGATACAGCAGAGTTGCCTACTTAGGTGCTGTTTATGCAGCCCACATCTTGCAACCAGAAGTGGTCCACACATGTGCCATCAGTCAGAGGGGTAAGTGGGCTAGATGAGAATGAAGAGCTCAGATTTGGGTCGGAGTTGTTTTGCTATCTGAGAAGGCTGGTCTCTGACTTTCGCACAGCACTGCACATATGGATGAATGGATATGACTTTGCTGGTAATTCTTTGTAACCACACAGTACATTAAACAGCTCGTTAAAGGTGATATTGGAAATATATTCCTCCTACCGCTCACTAATTACCTCCTAAAATCTCTAAAACTGCATTCTCTAAGTCGTGGTGAACCAGGGAACAACCGACAATCATTACATTCCGTCAAAGTTTCCGATCTTTCCCCTTGCCCAGTATGTTTAATGAAAATAAAGAGTCTCTAGATGGTATTTACAAAGACCGGAAACATACTGAAATACACAGATAATGTAGAAATCTGCTCCTTTTACAAAGCTGTATAAATAAATGCAAACATACATTGTAAACAATAAAACCAAAACCTCCCATAACATTACTGAGACAACACATAAGCCTACTGTGAAATAAAATCACTTTTAATTTATTACAACACACACATACTACAACCCTTAGTTTGGTAAGATATACAATAGCTGATTTCTAAAATCAGTTGTAGTGTACAGTGACACATCTGAAAAACCCACTACAACCCTTAGTTTGGTCACAGGCTGTGGGCGCCGCGCGAGCTAAGGGACTGTCTACAAATTACACGACGCAGTAAAAACGCAGGTGATAAACTGGGAAAAGCACCTCACTGTCCATTGTACTGCAGATGATGGTGAGCTTTGGTGAATACTGCACTAATAAACATTTGTTAACAGATCAATAAGACTCCTGTGGCTAAGAAAGCTCATCTATAGTACAATGAACAGTGAGGTGCTTTTCCCAGTTGATCTTCACCTGCGTTTTTACTGCGTCGTGTAATTTGTAGACAGTCCCTTAGCTCGCGCGGCGCCCACAGTAGCCTGTACAAGTCTAGGTCTTTCGTGGTTTTCAAAAGGCAAACATTTCCCATATAAACGAAGTTGTAGCTGCTTGTCCTGGATGTCAGCAACAACAACTTGAGTTTTACAACAAACTGTAAGTTTTAGCCCTTTAGCACGAGCCGATCGAAAGCTATTGAGGAAAGAACCCAATATGCCAATATGAAACCAACTTTACCGGAGTACGGTACTGATGGTGTTTTGGGTGGAGGAGCGTCTGCTCACCAGTCGGTAACCCCCTTATTTTCCTGTAACCAGTAGCTGACCTGCCGCGTGGGTTTAAACGGAAGAGTGAAAGTGTAGAGTCTCATTTGTAGAGACACAGCTGTTTGGACTCGGCTCGGGTGAGTATTATTCATCATACGGGCATTTAGTGTTGATTTATACTGTGCAGGTTACTGAGGCGCTGAACTCAGGTTTACCTCAGACTGACTCTGTATGTAGAATAGCGGTTCCGGGATACCGAGCTCCAGGTCTGTTTATGTTTCACTTCAGAGACGCTTTATAACCTTGTTAAAGTTAAACTCGCGTCGTGTTTATGAGCTTCACTTCATCTCGCGCTTATTTCAACACCGTTTCCGTTTCTGACGGGGAGATGGAGACCGTGTCTCTAGTTAGTTCAGCAGCAGCTTTAATCACATCACTAGCAGTACCTTACCATAACCCAGCCTCACAAAACAGACTCAGCCGCGAATTTACTTTTATCAGCACAAACGTAGACAAAGTGGAAAAAGCAGTTGCTGTGCCGATGAGCCCAAATACAGCTTCAGAGGTGTTTTGATTATGTGACTCACTGTAGTGAGTCTGATGTGGAGGAGCTCTTAAACCCCGGATGCAGGTGCTCGTGTGTGACTGAATGCTATGTTATGATATTGGTGGGGTGTTTCAGGGGCCCTCTACCTTTATTTAGGACTGTATGAACGAATGCATGAGTGAATGAATAAATGAATTAATTAATTACTGAATTGTCCTTTTATTCACTGACATCACTATCCCACCAGGAAACGCCCCCTCAGTAAGACTGAGGGCCAAACACGCTACAACAATACTGCGGTTCTTTGGGTGAAATGGAAAAACCAGGAATGAATCCAGCCACTATCTTCTTGAACTGAAAGCAGCTGGACCTAACAATAAAACCTATATCCACTAAAATTTAGTCTTTCCTGAGTCATAGGCTGGAACAAGGAGGGATATTCCAGGGTGATCAGTAAATGGCCCATCCTCAATGCCGTCACATAACCGTACACCACAGATCAACAGGATAAATGATGTGGAAGTAAATGACTTTTATAAATTTATGAATTGCTTAAATAGCTCATAGTAAAACACACACACACAAATCAGTATATAAAATTTACATCACCAAAAACATCAATTAGAAACTTTAATTTGTCAAGTATGTCGTACAAACAGGGCATTTTGGTAAAAGCACACATCTTTTTATGGCTTTATTTTATATTTCATGATGTTAGAGGAGCTGAACTTTTGTAGTGGTATTGTGAAAGCTGTGATGGCGCTGGCCATTCAGACATATAAAATGGTGTTAGCAGCTGGTGTGCTAACAAGCTGCTATTTTTGGCTTTGCTGTCATGGTGAACTTTGATCGCAACACTTGTGCTTTCCTCCATGACAGCAATGCAAGAAGCCCATCGAACAAAACTGATTCCCTTTCATATGTGGTATTAGGTTCTTGGGATAGACTTTGCTTGAACCTGCAGTCCTAGCACTGGGAGGCAGCCACAATGCAAAACAGTTATGCTGCTTTTATAGCTTACAGCAGTCATTTATAAAACTGATTAATGCAATACCATGGCTTTATCTGCCTGGCTATGTGATAGGACGGCATTGGTGAAAGGGGCCATATTTGGCTATGAAGGTTTTTAATGCAAAACCAATGTTTTTTTTATAGTTGAGTGGTAGAACTGTATCTGTGACCGGCTATACGAAGCTGACTTATTCATCTGGGATGTGCCATGAACCATTTTACATCAAACCAATCTGAATGGCTCTGTTTGCATGTTAAGGACAGGGTTATTTAGAAACTTGGTGGAAGCCTTCTTCAAGAGATCTGACAGCCTGAAGGAACAAGTTGTTTCTGAGGTTGGTGGTGTGTTCGGAAATGTTTGCCAGAAGAAAGATGGAGGAACGGGGCATGAGCTGGTTCGGGAGTACTGAAGATGATGCAGAGTTATGGGAAGTCCTGAAGGTGCACCCAGATGAAAACATAAGTGCCACTTATATATACAGAAACTACAGGTCACGTGTATATGTTTATTAGGGAGGGGTGTTTGGGGTGGAGACAGGCTGAGGACATAAAACAGAATGTGGTGGGGAATTCTCATAGGTGTAGCAGATGAAAAGCAGATTTAGATTTTTGCCAAATGAAGGCAGCTCTGTAATGTTGTAGGGAGAGTTTTTGTTCTGCTTTAGCAGGTTTTTTAGCCTGCCCACTGCCCTTGGACATAAATAGGTTCTGAGAGCGTACATTTGAGTTCGGTGAATGTTGTAACAGTTCTTTGGTTGAGACTGGAGACTGGTTATTTTTTACTAATGACCGTTTTGACATGTTTTTATGACTTGTGCTACAGCTGGGCATTTTTTGTTTGGGGTATGTTGGTCTCCTTGACACATTAGATGTTGAATCTAGTGTAGCACTGATACCTTATGATAATATCTATATTGGCACCAACTGACACTCAAACACAGTATAGAGGATATTAATGTCTTTGACTGACACCAGAAAGCAAATTATGAGGTGTTCACATGCTTACGCCAGTAGTGAACGATGATGATGCTAACCTTGGGGCAGAGTTTGAAGCTCAGACGTGTAGTGCAAGTGAACAACACATACTTGTGAGACAAATGAAACAGCATTCAGTACCGAGCTAGAGAAGCTGCTGGGTGCTTACATGCACACATCACAGGTTTATCTATATATTGTTTACTTCTGTCAACGGTTTTGCTCATGGTAGCATGGTTCTACAGACACACACACACACACGGACACACACACACACGGACACGTGCACACACACACCTATACATATATCAGCTCTACTTACAATATAGATGCACTTCGTAGTTCTTTAGATATAGACCATAGTTCATCTGTTTCTGTGCTCACTTTGTTAGCCCCCTTCTACACTGTGCTTAAGTGGTCAGGACCCCCTCAGACCAGGTTATGATGTAGTAGTGGATCATTCTCAGCACTACAGTGACACTGTTGTAGTGGTGCTGTGTTAAGGTGTGGTGTAAGTGAATCAGGCACAGCATTCTCAGATGTCAGAAATGGAGGACAGCAGCAGCTCTCTGCCAGGGTTGTGTTCCTGAAAGCCACGTTAAAATGTCAAAATGTGTGACATGTTCGTTACAAACTTCAAATCAATCAGGAAGTAATGACTAGAAATTGGCTCTAGCAGTTTTTGAGATTTGTAATTTGTGGCCCAGCTTTAATAGTCACACTACACTGTTGTGATATGGTGGTTTATAATACGGTACAGTACTAGACGTTGGGTTATAACACCGCTAACACATCTTTTTGAGGTCTGTGCAATTAAAAATTATATAAATTAGATTTTTCATTGAACTATTCCTTGACCAAACTTTGCAGTAGGGGTTTGCACTTGTTGACTGCACTTGAGTGATGATTAACTGTGTACATGAAGTGTTTCAAATGCAAACATGTGGCTCAGAATATGTGTAAACATGTTCAGACAGCCAGCTCTTCACCTCCTGGGCAGGCTCAGTTCAGTGGAATTAAAGATTATAGGTAAAAAAATAATGTTTTTTAAATAATTCATAAAGTAGGGCGTTTCAATATGATGATATGTTAGGGTTACAGTGGTACATTATGTCACATGAGATAAGATAATCCCACAGTGAGGAAATTTACAATGTTACAGAGGAAAAAATCAGGAAATATACAAATAGTAAATAAGATCTAAATAAACAGAAAAATATAAATAAAATACTAGAAAATTTAAATCCAGACGACCAGATCAGAGGAAACATTTCACATAGTCGTGGTAAACAGATCATCAATCAATCAATCGTTCATTCATTGTACCACAGTGTGTAAAGTGCTAAGGGAACATTACTGGATGCATTAATATAGAAACAAATTGTCCTCAGGTGTCATGATATTGCTTTTTTTTTTTTGCCATGGCACTATGATAGTTTTTGCCCTAACTGACAGTGTACAATACGATACAATAGAAACAGACTGCTGAGTAGTGAAATATGTGCATCAGAATAAAAGACAGAATAATTAATAGCAGATATTTACTGTAGTTGGATAGATAATACCATAATACAAAAATACAGCTAGTTTCAACATCCCTATAGCAGCCACACATACTCATCACCATGCTATAATATATTTTTGTTTTGTTTTTTTTCCCACAGAAATCAAGATGTTTCAAGATGGGACACATCCTGTCTGGGATAATAGTAGTAATCCTAGGTAACCTTTTTTTAAATATGCTATGGATATTGTTCTGTCCAGTATGGTTGTAGCCAGTATCTGTCCCCTAGCTAGAGCTCTACTACCACGTGATGCTTAGAGTAATCTTGGATCTGTAGGCCTCTTTGACACTGGCTAATATCCACTAAAGTCCACAATCAGACCAACACTGAACAAGTATAGCCTCCTGAGACCCGGACCTGCTTGGTGCGCAATTTTAATTTCTCCTAGCTATTTGTGATTAGTAGGACCTCACAAGTATAAAAACTAAACGTTGTCTTTGTACAGGAAGTTGTTTTGGCAGAAAACAGTTTCCTTATATGAGGCCAAAGGGTCAACGTTTTAAACAGTATCATGGTGCAGAGAAGCAGAAATGTAATGTCCTCATATGAGGACGCTGGGGTCTTAGGAGCTTAATGTACGAGGGATGATATCTTGGAGAATGCCACTACTAAAGCCACAACTGTCTTTTTGCTCCTCCAAATAAAGCTTTAAAGTTGTTGTCTTGGAAGTGTTTTCACATGTTGCTATTTTATTCTCACCCCAGTTGGAAGAGCGGAGCCTTCAGTTTCCCCAACAGTTGTGGCTGCACCTGGCAGCAATGCAACCCTGGAGTGCTCATTCTCTCCAAGCAAAAGCCTTAATCTAACCAACCTCATCATAAACTGGCAGCATGAAGAGACTATCGTACACAGATTCTATCTTGGCCAAGACCAGCTAGACAGGCAGGGAAGGGACTACAGAGGCCGGACTCATCTGTTTAAGGACAAGTTACTGGAGGGAAATGCTTCGCTGAGGTTAACCAGTGTGCAGCCAGACGACCAGGGAGAGTACACATGCTATGTCAGTGATGAACAGGGTCGTACAAAAGGAAAGGTACTGCTCATATTGGCTGGTGAGTATGCTGAGCTCCACTGGTGAATATCAGTTTGATGTCAGGACTCTTCTCTTCTTTTGCCTTTTGTTCTAAACCAACAATCAAACTGCTGATAATGTGTCCTGTGATTTCTGGGGTCTCCTTTATCAATAGTGAGCAGTGTGGTGCATAGTCGTACTTACACAATTTTTGTGTATAATAAATATAAATACTGTGAGAATGTTTGGATATTTAAAAGTGCTCCTGACCATCCAGATGCAGAAATCCATAGTGGTAGAAAAGAGTAATTGCTGGTAAACTAATTAGGAGACACACAAACCCTAAAAATTCAGCATATAAAAGATGAAGATAATTTGATAACTGACATTTTAATACACATCTTGATTGAACCATGACAATTTAATGGCCCTGTAAAAAACACATTTTAGATGAACACAAAGCAGCAATTTCATTCATTCAAATCGTAAAAACAAATGATATTGGCAGACGGGTAGCAAAGGTTTCACCAAATTTAAGTCAAGTGGCTTTTATTGTCGTTTCAGCTCTGTACAAGTACACAGTGAAATAAATCTACGTTTTTTTTAGAACAAGGGTGCCACAAAGGTGCAAGACAATAAATACAATAAATATGACTCAGTTCTGAGTAGTGGTAATGAGTGTAAGGTGCAGAGATATTTAACCGGTAGGTATTGGTATAAAGGTGCATAGAAATTTAACATGCTGTTATAATGTTATATTCAGACATCATGCATCGCACATGAAACATGAAACATGAAACACAGCACTGAGGTAGTAAAATGTGGAATGTATAAATAAGATAAATAATTTAAACTCATTGTAAAGTTAAATAAAGAATCATATGGTGTAGACAGTGGGTGATCTCTCCATACATGAAGCTTTGGTATGCTTTGAGTTGTGTATTTTTAGCTCTTAAATTCAGAGTTAACATGCAAAACATCATCAGTAAAATAATCTGAATTGTAAATTTGGCATGTTCAAATAGAATTTTCACAAACAAAAAAAATTAAGTGTTCATATATTATATCCTTACATGCTAAACAGAAAGTTAACAAAGTTTACACACAAAACTTAAGTTGCTTCCCAGACTACTAGGGAACAGAGCAAACATTACACATACTGTCCTTGTTCACTGCTTGTTCATTCTTTGAGGAAACTATGAAAAGAGATGAGGAGGGGAAAAGGTTTTGGGGACTGAACTATGTTTAGGATTACAGGTTATCATGAAAGTGATCATTAAATAATTTATATTTTAGAGCGAAATGTCATCAGGTTTTTAAAAGGTCATTCTGAGCGGTTTGGTGTACAAAGACCTTTATAGACTTTCCATGTGCTGTATAACATGAACAAACAACTTCTATCTTAGCTGAGTCTTGTATGTAATATTAATAATGGAAAAATTATGACAAATCTGAAAACTTTACTTATTTGGTGGCTTTAGGCATCAGACAGTGTGTTTGCAAATAGTGATAACCTTCTGCAACGTTCTAAGAAGGGTTTCTTAACCTGTGGGCCACTAGTGGGCTCTGTAGCACGCTCTAGGGGTCCTTGTTCTTGTACCGTAAGGGAGACAGCAGTACGTAGTGGACTGGTATCGTCACTTTGTGGAAAAATCATAATGATTAAAATTGAAGAATCAAATTTTCACAATCTATATCTACCGTTTAGAGTCCTATACCTTTTCCCCCTCCCCTCTTATTTAACATAATGACATATTATGGTTTATGATGGAACTCAAATGGGTGATCTGGTATATATGAGGACCTAATTCTCTGATTTTCAGTCAGCAGAAAATTGTTGTATTAAAAAGTTTTCCTGTGGGCTGCTAAGCTTTGTAGTAATATACAGCTGGGCCTTTGAAAGCCCTGTTGTAAAGAGATTTAACTGGTCAGACGTCTGCTTCCTGTCTCCACCACTGGGTACATTTTGACTCTCATACAGAACATTGCACACCAGACCCCTCAGAATGACTTCTTTGAACGGATTCTCCACCAATTTCTCATTTTCTGTGTTTTCTTCCAGCACTCTTTGATGAGCCCCTCCTGTATTTGCAGTGTACATGCGACAGCTTCAATATCACTGCCACTCTGTCCAATGGTTTCCCCCAGCCTGAACTAAGATGGCATGACTCCTCTGGTAGAGAGATAAATCAGACATCTTCGGTTCACCTGGACGCCAGAGGGCTGTATACAGTGTCTAGCGCTATCAACTTCAGCCCAAGTGGCGTAGAGGAAGTCACCATGGAAATGAAGCTAGAAGCTTTGAATCAGAGTTTTACCCGTTCACTGCTCTTACACCCTCTGCCAGACCCTTGCAAAGGTCAGTTAAGGACAGATATGATGAGTATAAGCTCTGACCGATATATTGGTTTGTTAAGCTTGGTGTTAAGGTTTATGAATCAGTATGTGTGAAAATTCTGATAATGTTAAAGCAGCTTTATTTGCTTAAAATTATAAAAAACACACCTGTTTATGTTTAGTCAGGGTTTATACTTTTCATTTTTACAGTCTAGTATAATTTATGTACTTTAGTGTTCCAGAAACACATTAGTTTTCTTATACTGTATGCCGGCATTCACTCACACCTGTGTCTTTAAGCCCCGCCTACAGATGAGACCAACTGATGCTCTGATTGGGCCAATTCACACAAGAGTTTTAAAAAAAAAATATAAAAGATAAACACCTCACGCTCACCATCAGGCACAGGAGGGCAAAACAATGACATGACAAGAGCAATATGAATCAAAACAAAAGACTAATTCGTGCCAGTGATTGTTGCAGATTATTAGATAAGATTATTAAGATATTAGATGTTGATAGAAAACTAATGATGACAAAGAAATGGACATTAGATTAACCAAAGATAACTGATGATTACCTTTATAGGCAAAACAGCAGTTCCTTTAATTCAGTTCATTTCATTTACTTTATTCATTTCAACTTTATAGTCATACCAAAACAGGATGGTACAGTACAACTAAACACTCTCAGGCTATTTCTCCAGTGCAGTGGAATAGTAAGTATTAGTGCAATGACAAAAAGACAAGATACAGAATACAGAGCATAGAAGACAAGTGTGCACTGGCTGGAAATCGAACCTGGGCCTCCCATGTGGCAGGCAAGAATTCTACCACTGAGCATCCAGTACTAGAAAAAATGAATGTAAAAATGAAACCCCTTTAATTACTGTTTAATTATTCAAAAATACAATGATATTAAGTGTCTGGTTTACATATACAGTACATGTTTGACAATGTAGACCAATAAAAAAAATCTAATTGAATCTAGGGAAATATTTCAGTCACTGTGTCCCATTGATTTCTAAAAATTCAGTAGTTGAGAAGTCCCTAAGTGATCTGATGTGAAATGTTAGCAGAGAGACTTACCAACTTTTTACTAAAATGATTATAGGATAATGGGAATTTCATTAACTATCCAAAACCATCAATAAGCCTACTGACTTAAATTAAAAAGGAAAAGTCTTTTCAGTGTCAGTCTTGCTAATCCTAAACTCACATTTGCTTATCCTTTACTGACCGTTACTGTTTGAGTTTTACAGTCACTTGACGTAGGGCCTTACATGATTGTCAGTTGGTGAATGTATTAGAATAACATTTGCAGAAGCTCACAAGAAGAGTTCCTAGACATCCACCACCTCCACGCATACATCATGAGAACAAGGTCAAACAGGGCGTTTATTAAAACTCATAGTGTCCATTACAATAAAGAAACACGAGGCTGAGCAATTTCAACACTTTCCTTTCCAGAATGCTGTCAGATGCCCTCCACTTCTCGGAACAGGATTCCCATGGCAGCAGTGTTTATTCTCGTCTTCTTAATTCTTCTGGGGTTCGCTGTGAAGATTTGGAAACCATCACGTGACCAGGAGCAG
This sequence comes from Prochilodus magdalenae, assembly GCA_024036415.1. NCBI lineage: Eukaryota > Metazoa > Chordata > Actinopteri > Characiformes > Prochilodontidae > Prochilodus > Prochilodus magdalenae. The sequence goes on from JAMWET010004977.1 coordinate 30,830, forward strand.
AGGGAGCAGACTGACTGAGTTCAACAGCATCCTACTATATCAGCCCATCCATTGACCTCGGGTCAGGCTCTAACATTAGTTATGAGGACTCGCCCACTCGCCCTGCTGAATGCTGAAAAGTATTTATGGGTCATGTTGTCACAAAATCTTTACAAAGACTTGGTCTGAGCCCCGGATCTTTACACACCCAGCCAACGCCCCTCGCTAACTAAGCTGATCCCAGATCATGTTTAAGCCAACACAAGTATTAAGTACCAAACATATTATGTGGCCATGGCTTAGGTATAGACAACACTGTAAGTGGCCAGGAAGTATGGTCACCCTTCTTGCTGCTGTACATTAACAGTTACTAACATTTAGCGTCACTTATGATCTAATACCACACTCAGCAATTAGCATGTACTCATGTTCATTTTGTGGGGAATTCCAGTTGTTCAAAATTGGTCAAAAAGAGCCATTTAGAGTGGGTTGATGTGAAGTGGTTATTTTCAGAGAAACTTAGAGACTTAGTTTCTTAGAGTTTGTTTATGTAATGTTGTTTATGTTGATGAGGATAAAAATGTCATAAATCTGGAAAAGCATTTATTTAACTGTTTCATGTCATAACTTTCTGTGAGGGAGCTTTTTGGTTCCCAACTCTGTAAGTTTCTGTAGAACTGTCTGTTTTACACCAAACCACTCTAAATGATCTCTTTGCATCTTAACCACTTTATTCTGGTGATTTTTGGAAAATCGGTGGATTTCCTCTTCAATGAAGCAGTTAACTTTGGATTTCTGCATTAGAAAAACTTTTCACTTCAGTGAATGTGCATAACAGTATTTTTGTCACACATTGTGTGTACTCTATTTGAATTCCTGTAGTTGAAGATTTGAACTATGTTCAGAAGAGTGTAAAAAAGCGCAGGGGCCGAAACATGGAAAATAGGATAAAATCATTTTCAGCTTTCCAGTTTGTAAATAATATGGCTAACCGATTAATATTTTTATTAATAACGCTGTTGTAATCTCCCATCAGTGCTGCTCTGTGAGCTACATTATATGAAGTAAGCTTATTGCATGTATTTCTCAACGTTCATTAATGTATTCACCTTTAGTGCACTTGTCAGAACGCTGGTACTTTACACAGGAAAAAAAAAATAAAAGAATGATGTTTTATTGAGCATTTAAGGGTTTTACCTAACCCAAAAACTGAAAGCTGAGGAACAGTACATCCATCATAATTGTGTGATCTGTACTTCAGTTGGAGCCTATCCAGCTGGAAAACATCCAAAGCCTTGCTCAATTTGGATTAGTTTAATTCCTGACAGGGGAGGTGCTGGAATTTCAGTCTTTACTGACAAGATCTGTTATTTTAAGGCGTGTGTCCGTATTCTGATAAACAGCAGTCCTGGACCAGGTTACTTTCCATAATTACCCCAGTAATAGTAGCACAAATTACCTTTACAGTAATGTAATAACAGAAAATGGTGCCAGGGTTGCCAGATTTCACACACAAGATAAGGGAATAATACAGCAGTTAACCTGCAAGACAGTAGTGGTGTTTAGAGTATGGTAAGCACTGATGCCTTGCTGTTAAAATTGCTTTGTGTGAATGGTTGGTGTAGCTCAGTGGGTAATGCCACTACTCAGGGTGCCACCTCTATGTGTGGGAGACTGGGGTTCAAATCCCGGTCTGATGACTATGCTGTGCTACACCAATAAGAGTCCTTGGGCAAGACTCCTAACACTACGTTGGCCTACCTGTAATCATTAATCATGTAAGTCGCTCTGGATAAGAGCGTCAGCTAAATGCCATAAATGAATGGTCTTGATCAAATTTAATAACACCAACAAACCAGCACAAATTTTGTCCACCTGCTGGAGCGGTTCTGCTGTCAAACCCACACAATCTGGCAACACGGAATACTGCCTCCATTTTTTTGTTTCTGGTTTTGTGACCTGAAGAAAAGGCTAACACCTGTAATGCAGCTTCATTTGACCCAGTTTCTTTCTTATCGGTTCAACTTCAAGACCACACTATGAAATCCACAACATTTGCAGTGATGGCTGAATATAAGGAAGGACAGTAACATGTCCTGAAAGTACCTCTGGCAAGGCAGTATGTTTTATCTCGTTGGTCGGCATTTGGCAGTTTCTCTCATGCCATCAGGGTCACCAAATAGAGATTTAGGCACGTATGTGACACTCCTCTGAGCTGTAAAGTCTATCTCTCCTCCCTGGTCTAGTTTCACATTTAGTGTTTTCCCTCCCTTTAGTCTTTGTGTTGTTATTGATGGGAAGGGGTGAGGTAGTAACATGTGTGGTGCTGTTTTGATACGGCTATTTTTGGCTGTATTTGGGAAAATGCTCACATGCTCCGAAAACGGTATCCAGCTGGAGGGGGAGGAATTTGAGAGCCATAATAAAAAGATATAACATCCCAGCATTAAACAGATAGGGTAAATCTTGTAGCAGAGCTCTGTAATTCATCCCACATACACAACAGTGTTGGCATTTTATGTGCTAGTGTCCTTTTGGATGTTGTGTGTATATGTGTGTGTGTTATGGTTAGGTTTTGAAGAGGGTTTAATTATACAAATCTTAAGCAGTAGTAGTCTTTAAATGGGGGGTTTTTGTTTTATTATTCACGTTGTAAAAAGTCCATTACTCTTTGGTTTGGTTGTTTTATTATTTGTTTTAATATTTCGGTCAGCTCTTACTGCAGCTTTGTATTCCTTATTTTTTTTTGACAGAATTAAAGACTTTGTATCTTGTATCCATGGTTTTTGTTTCGTTCTCTCTTTATTGGTTCCCCCACTAGCAAACTGTACTCAGCCTGTGTATGCCACTCATCATCAAAAGAACAGCTGCAACCCAAGTAAGGAAGTGTGGGAGTGCAGTGCTGTTGGTGAGGGAAGAAACAAACTACCAGCAGAACAATAAATGATGATAAATTTAGACTGATATGGGGAATATTACAGAAGTACTGTCCTCTAAGTATGGCGTTGGGCCCCACCATATTTTGCTAACGCCACACATGCCAGACAGGTTCCCTAATGGTGTCCTGTGATAATCCATCCCATGCAGCTTACATATTCTCACACGGTTTCCTGCAGATTTTTGCGCTATGGGTGGAGGTGGCGGGACAACCAGGACTTCTGGAAGTGGGTGACGACCATCGTGTCATCTTGGCATGGTGCCCTCCACACCTCGGATTCTTTGGTCATTTCCATCCAAGTCAAAAGCAGGACTCATCACTGAGGATGAAACGCTGCTATTAGGAGTCACTCCTTGACACCATTGTGGTCCTTGGCAACATTGGTGTTATGGGCAGTCGTTGTATGGTGCAGTGTGCTGTGGTAGTAAACGCACAACCGGTCACATAGTATGTCAATAAGATCATCCCACTTAACGAGGCCCTACGATGCGACCCCTCTTCCAACTGCTCGTACAGCTTTCAACCTCTTCTGAGGCATACTTGCAAATGATGCTACCAACACAGTCAGAAAGGAAAGCATGCACAACAGTACTAACTACTGTACAACAGCTTCTTCCTTAAGTTGCATGCACGGCCTAGAGTAAACCTTGACTCATTAGCATGTCCTATGATGTCTAACCTTCCCACCAAATTTCATTCCTGCTAATCGATTCCTTCTCAGTGCAACTTTGTCTCTGACAATGAGTGAAATTTAAACTGCCAATGTGAACTCCTCTGGTGCCAGCCACTCCTGACTGCTAGCCTAGCCATTTATTAATAGGCTAATAAATACTATAAATACTAAGCTAACACAAGGTCAAGCCTCGTCTTACACTTCAAACAGAATCATAAAGAAATCAGTGTTTATATGGCGCTGGGTGGAGACACCTTGGTTGCCACCTAATAACCCATCACTAAAAATGTAATATGTCGACACACGCACCCTCACACAGCCTCGAGCCCTATTACAACTCAACCCTTCACTCATCTCTTAGAATATCATTGCCGCTGAGAGCAACCTCTCGCCAGCCTACAATGCCATCTTACATCAGCTCAATGCTCTCCTGTCAATAGAGGTAAACTGTCTATAAACTGCTCCTTTTCATACCGTGACTGCAATGCCCCTAAGGTGCCAAGAGCTTTTACTGACTGCAGAAAAAATCTGCTTATAGCTGAAGCGCTATGGATCTCCACCCAACACTCGCCCCACCTAAATAATATCTGGTCAGTGTTCTCTTTCGTCTGATACATGGAGAAGATGGAACCTTAAATATATTTACTGTGTAACTTTTAAAGGCTGAAATCCAGAAATCAGCAGCCATGGTCATCAAGCAGTTAGCACCCCACTAGATGTAGGTAAAAACATACGCCCAGTTCTTCACATCTCAACTCTGTTTAAAGTATTTGACTTTTGGTTGAGGCTGTTAGTAGGAAATAAGCAAGTTATTACCGTTTCATACTCGTATACTTCTATATTTGTGAATTGTATGCTGTTTGTCTACTGTTAATATACAGTGGGGCAAAAAAAGTATTTAGTCAGACACTGATTGTGCCAGTTCTCCTACTTAGAACGATGAGAGAAGTCTGTAATTTTCATAATAGGTGCACTTCAACGATGAGAGACAAAATTAAAAAAATAAATAAATAAAAAATCCAGGAAATCACATTGTAGGATTTTTAAAGAATTCTGGCATACGATTTTGCGTTCTCAGATATTCTCTAAATGAGCATCATTTTAGTATCAGATAATACAGTATGAGACAATCTTTTCATATCGTCGCTGTCCAATGAAAAACAAGTATCTCCAAAATGGCAACTTTACAGGAGAGGGCAAAACCTCATTTAATTTGAATGAAGGCCAATGGAACCAGACATCTTTCCAAGAGATATTAGCCCATTTCTGTTGGTCTGTTCATCATTAAACTTTCACACAGTGTAACCAGCAGCTGCTGTGTTCAAATGATCCAGGACAGTAAAAATCGACAAAAATGGAGATTCATGTTTTTCTTTGGACAGTGACGATATACATGTTACTACTTAATTACTTATGAGCTCTTCCACCAGGTGCTTTTAGGCATAACGCATCTTCACCTGTCGTTTGTTATTAATGTTCCAGCTTTTTAAATGTGGCCAAATATCTTTAAAAGAATCAACTATATATTCTGAGTTCCAGTATTTGATGTGGTTTTGGGAAACTTGGAAAACGGGGTTGTACATTAAAGTGGCTGGAGCAGCAGATATTCTGATTCACTGTGCACCATCGTTAACCTACCCCTGGAGCTTAATTGGTTTGTTGCTAACGACCTTCTACCTTTCTAAGAAGAATCATCATCATAAATCATATAGGCTGCAGTTGAGGATGGTAGCCTACCTGATGTCAGTCGAATAGTGCCTCAATTTAAAGTGCGGAGTCATGCACAAACATCCAGCTGTCGGCGCTAAAGTGAAAGATCCACTGGTTCTGAGGAGCTGCTTTGTTCTGTCTCTAAATATCTGTCCAGTTGCCGTTCTCGCAAAATTAGCCTTTGCTTGGATATGAGAGACATGATTAGACTTCATACGTTAATACCCCAGATATTAATGAGGCATCATTATTTTTGTCTTGTGTGTGCCTGTGTTTGGTGTGTTCTATCAGGCTTAAACGATGACTAAAATTCCATACGGTCTCTTTCTGTTTTGGTTATCCTCCACAGGCTTCGCTGCAACCACTGGTCCTGAGCTTGCCTGTGGCTTGCTCTGGCTCCTTGTTTTGCCCCTGCCTGATGCCCCTAAAGCCATCCCCACGTTCCCCTGATATGTTTTCCTCCAATGAACTTATCACCCCACACTAACGCCTGTGGTTTTCCAATGATGAGCTTGGATTTGTAATGTGCCCCACAAGGTGTTGTTCCCATGTAACACAAATTCTGTTCAACACAAGTTATAAAAGTACCTGTAAAAATGTTACCAGGTTTTTGCTTGTATTAGTTTTTTTACTCTGTTCTGATAATGGCATGGTTTAACCAGTTTCTTGCTGCAATAAATTTTTTTTAAAGAAGGATTAAGAAATCCTGTATGTCAATGCTGCCATAACGTATTTGACATGTATGTTAGTGCTTGTTGTAATGTGACTAACCCTCATTACATTACTTCCTCCCACTATCAGAAAAATCTACAGGTAAAATGTTATGTGCTTTAACAGTCGAGGCTGTTGCTGTTTCTGTATCGTTTACTCAAGTCTGTCTTGTTTTCCTCTGGGACTGTTTTGTTTCAGCACTGTGTGCACTTGAAGTGGAAGAATTGGATTTTCTTGCTCTGGTAAGGACTTTTAAACTAGAAGAAGATGGCCCATGTGATGTAGCCTTATGTACACTTTGGTGTCTTCTTCTCCTCAATCTCTCTCTCTCGTCTCTCTCTCTCTCATCAACACGACAGAAACAGAACGTGCCTGTAAGATTCTCTATGTGTTTTTTAAATAACATCTAATCTTCTCCGTTTGCTTCGGATACAGAACCGTTATATATCCCCTTGATTAATGATGTTTTGTAAAACCTTTCTCCTGGTAGAGCACAATGCCCTACACGTTTCAGTGGATTCCCTGTTTGGAACACCCCTGTATCTCCGTTACTTGAGCTGATACGTTGAGTTATTGTTGTGTTTGGGTGTATGAAGTGCAGGTGGCTGAGGTTCCTGCAGGGGCTGAGAAACAACGCTGAGCTAACTGGTGCTCTGTGGAATCATGGTGCTATATAGCTTTTTCTACTGCTACTGAAACGGATATAGTGCCTCCACATCTGAACACACCCACATGTGGTGAAGGATTTCATTTTAGCTCTAAAATCCACACCTGAGCAGTAAAAAGTCATAACACTCTATACATATTACATATTAAAAGTAGCTTCTGATAACGCAGTCCAGACTGGGTTTTTTCCAATACTGTGTTTTTTCTATTAAATTTACTAGTTTTTTTTAGTTTATTTTGGTTTTGAATGTCTGGTATGTGTTATTTATGTCTGTGGTAGTTTCTTGATTCTGACCTGTTTTTTTTACATAGTATTTGTTTTTTTAGTATTTTATAATTGGAAATCATATCTTGTTAGATTGTGATGGTAGTCGTCTAGTTGGTATTCATAATCTTTTTTTTTTGTATTTTTTGGCTAATTCGTAGAAGTCATGAGATTTCTTGTTTTTACTAAATTGTTTTTTTTTTTTATTTTTTTATTTTTTGGATTTTTTATTTAATTTTTGTTTTTTTTTTTTGTGAAGGACACTTTTTTTATGTTGTTTTGTTAATTTTAAGTATTTTAAAGGCCCGTAAATTATTACTTTTATTTTTTATTTAATTTTTTTAATATTTTCTATTTTAACTTTTTTTTTTTTTAAATTAATTTTAAGGTTACCTTATTTTTTCTTAAACATTTTTTGTTGATTTTTTTTTTTACAAGACTAGGATTTCAGATAGTCTGGTATTCATTTTCTACTGCTTCACAATGTCAAGTGTACATGGTCACAGATCAGTTTTGGACTAGGAATCGTGATAGGACGGACATATCCAGCACATGTTCATTTTGACTAGTAATATGTTACAACATTTGAAAGGAATAGAAGATGGTATGTGGGCCAACTGATTCAGTGTAGGGCACAAAATGGAAGTCTAGAGGAACGAGTGTCAGAGGAAGGATTCTCACTGACTTTAAAGTATTGAGGGGCACATGAGTGTGGAGCACACACCAAATTAAACAATAAAGTTTAACTAGAGTTGTAACTCAAATAATGTCTCATTATCATATATGTATTATATAATATATATAATAATATATCAGATATTAGATAAACATGAAAGCTAAAAAATGTGCCTCCCAAACTGTTATAATTGTCAGTACTTTTGTTCAATAAGGTACAGTCATAATGGAGGACTGAAAACTGACGTTACTCTCTGACCCGAGTTTGACAGGTTAAACACAAAACATTTGATAGGATAAAACATTATTACAACTAACTAACAATAACATGGGGTATATTGAATATGTTTAACAGTCAAACCATAATAAAATTAAGGGGGCCTGTAGATAAACATATGATGAAACAGTAAAGATTCTGAAGACTCTAAATCAGGGTGATAAAGTGACATGTGCACTATACAGGAATTAAAATGATGTAAGAATTAAAGTGGTATGACCGTGTCGGTACAACAGTAGTGCAAATTGAGTTTTTTTAAGTTATAAGTGCAGAGCAGTTCTTGAAACAGTCACAGTTCAGTATTTAATGGGGGTGGGATGGTGGTCATTAATTAATTATATTTAGCAAGCTTATTGGTAAGAACAGCCCTACATCACAGGGACTTTTATTTTGTAATGTAGTCTGAGGAATCTGTACGTATGATGTGACAGAGAGAAGAGCCTGTCTCAAACTGACTGGGTACGATGTCGTATTTAGAATAACTGAAACTGAAATATATAACTTGTCAGAAGCCCACTTTGGACTACATCATACGTAATCTATCACAGTAGTGGACATTATCATAATAGATATCTGGTGTTATATTTATTGTTACTAGTAAAATGGATCAGCATTGCCTCTCTTAGTACTAGATTAAAAAGAGATCTGTAATTCAGTTTTTACTGGTCCTAAATGCAGTTTTATTCTAGTAAAAATAATAAATTTCACGCAGTTTAAAACTATATTACCAGATATCTATCATTCTTATTCTTACTAAGAACTAATTGGATCTGATCAAAATGGTGGTTTTTATTAGTTAATAAACTGATTTATGATTTGTTTCACTGGTGTCCATTTTAGGGCTAACACAAGCTCACCATAGTAACCAAGGTAAATAAATTCTAGAATAGCGATCATCAACACACATCATCGTAACAGTCCTAGTGGCTACATTTCAGGAGCTCTTACTGGTGATGTAGGCGGTGCCTGTTGTGTGGTAACTGCTTAGCTTCAGCTGCTAGCGTTAGCGTTCCACAGAGGACACCTCAGTGCTAACACAGCAAGGCTCTACCGTGCTTTTAGAGAGCTGGTAAAACACTAAATACCGTGCGACTTCACATACGCTGGTATATCACTCACATTACCAGAACTGAAAGTTCCACACACTGTTCTAACTTTTTACTGGCACTGACACAGTAAATTCAGGCCTGTCATGGACTGATGTTCTCTGTCAGTACTGAGCTACATCCACTCTAACTGGGGGAGAGTGTGATACACAAGGTACGTTCCTGAAGCCCATTGTTTTAGCCCACTGTTACTTAAACTAGAGTGGGTTTCTGTGTCTTTAATTCCCCCGGTATATGATCCAGGGATTGCGAGAATCTCGTATCCAGAAACCAGTTCCCAAACATTCTCAAAAACTTCTTCCCACTCTCGAGAGCTTTACAAAACTTCCACTCGTCTTTCTTTTTATCAACGCTTTTTTTTTTTTTTGTTTTTTTTAATCAAAACCTTTTATATTATTATTTGATATCCACAAGAAATCGGCCAACATGGGACGTGACCTTGAGCCCCTAAACCCGGGTCCGTGTTACACTCGGGTAAGGTTAGCCTCAAAAACCGAACCCACAGCCGCACCTCCCGGGTAACAAAGCCTGCAGTTTTACTTCGCGACGGTCGAGATGCTGTTTTGCTGATTTATTTTATAGTTTCATAAAGATTAGGTTTAATATTACTCGAACACTTTTCAGGTATCTCTGTTTAACCTCAGATGGTATGTTCATCCTATCCGGCTGTAGTTTGGGCCTGTGGACCGACTTCGAGGTGAAGAAGCTGTGGCTCCCATGGGGTTGGCGCAGGCATCTGACGCCGCGGGAGCCGAGAGAGCGCTGAGGACGTGATGCGGCCATAAGTCTCCTAGTTTCTGTGTTAGCAGTTCAACATGAAAAACTTCGACTGTCCGTTCAGTACAGCAGCTGAACTGCAGACACGGAGCACTAAGGCAGTGTTTGTAACCTCCTGAAACTTACTTGTAACCAACTACCTGTAGACCAGAGGAAAACTGGGAATATCTTGGATCGATGAAAACCGGACTATATGAAATGTGTTTTTAATTTTTTTCCCCAAAGGGGAATGATTTCAGGTCTGTTTCAGTGTAACTGGTGGTGTTGGGTGTTTACTTGTATTAGCTCTGTAATCCTACACTGCTGTTTCATACCACACTGAGAAGTAAAGCAGGTGGGTCAGGCGCTCCTGTATTGTGGGTGGTCTGAGAATGGTTGAGTCCCGTGATATATGTTCATATGGGGGTGGGTTGGGTGGTGGTTTTTTGTGTCCTTCAGCTGCAGTTCTGCTTATTGAGCAGGCAGAGGCGTATGCTAATCTGACCTGCAGCCAGTGGCCAAAGACCTGGTCTTCCTCGTGCCGGTTTCCTGCCAGGTGAGTGGAAGCCCCCCTTGACCCCCCTATCAACTTCAACACAGGCACAGGTTTTATTTTAATGAATGTCAAACATTGTGAAATGATCAGGGGTGTATATGCATTGTGCTAGCATAACCAAATTTCTTATGGCCGACTTTAACAGTGGTGAATTCTGAAGTGTAAATTTGGTCATATGTGTGAAGCCACTTTTTAAATAAAAGCTTAGCTTTTCTTCACCCAGTTTGTGTGTTGTGGTTCTTCATCCCAAAAGACCCAAGTAATAAAAACTTTCGGTGCTCTGATCTAGAACGCATTTGGACTATCAACCCACCCAACAAGCCAACCCACACCTGTCTTTAGTTAATACAGTTTTAATATAATTAAATTACTACTGTTATATATAATAAAGCTCTGTTCTGTCTTCCTGAGTGAGTCACATATATATCTGTTTTATTGGTTTTTTTTTTTTTTTTATACTGTATTTTCTAGTAATGTAGTTTAATCATTATACACACCCTTAATGAATTCCATATGTGTGTTTAGTTTAATAGTCTTTGTTTTGTCATTTAGTATGTCAGACTGTGGAGAGTGGAGAAGGGAGCTCTTTTATGAGCCCAAGATCCTGTTAATTAGGTTTATATAGGTATCTCTCTCGTAATGTATGTTCTAAGGTATCTAATCTGTCTGCTCTGTCATCTGTCTGTCTGTCTCCTTTCTCCATCCTTTGGTGTAAAGTTGTAAGACCGTGGATGGTGGCGCTCCGCTCGTATGAAGAGTTCCAAACTCTGGATGCTAATCTTCACCAGTACATTCACGACCGGCGTTACTCCCGACGGCGTACTGCCTCTAGGCCCAGCACTCCCTGAGATTGGGGATCAACGTGGAGGTGGAGTGGGGAATTCCGAACTGGTCAATATCGTTGGCATTCGTTTAGTCTTCTTAGTTCAGCCCATGTCGTGTCAGGTTGATATTT